>OVBA01000209.1:0-84356 GCA_900406435.1 Lepidium aucheri
GATAAGAATGAAAAGACCAGATACCATATTCCTGGTAGAATTTGGTGAAGCATAATTTCTGTGCATTGTGAGAACAAACTTATTATAAACTTGACATCATACTATTTTTCAAGTTGATGAATGAAAGCAGGAAAGAATGTGAGCATATCATTTTTTTAAAGCAAATAGACCCATGTAACTCGAGAATGATCATCCACTATAGTCAAAAAGTACTTAAAACCATCTATAGTCTCAACTGAAAAAGGTCGCCAAACACCTATGTGTAATTACTCAAAAGTTGAATTACAAATATTGTTGGGTGAGACAAATGACAACTTCTTCTGTTTGGCCAATTTGAAAATGTGACAAGAAGGATCCTTATTCTTTTGACGTGTGGTGCCTAAGGTATCTGTAATAACATCAAGCCCTGAGTAAGAGGGATGACTGAGACGTCAGTGTCATGTACTGAGATCCAACACCGCATTAGCTGAAGCTTCAGTGATAGAATAATCTAGTACATACAAATTTGCAATCTTCTTACCGTTTCCAACCATCAACTCCCTGGTACGATCCTGAATTTCATAAGTCGATTCATCAAATATAATTGGTGAACTAAGATATGTAGCTAAACAAATGATACTTAGCAAATTCAAACAAAATTCTAGTTTATACAGAACATTCTTCAACAAGATATGTGTATTCAATTGAATAGTTCCTACTCCACTTTTAAAAATTGTAGAACATGTGGGAAGATTCACATAACTCACAACATAAGTATCAAGAGAAGTAAAGATACTCTTATTATTTGATACATGATGTATTGCTAGTGAATCAAGAGCCCGAGAGCTAGGATATAACACTTGTTTTTGACGTCATGATCATGCCAAAAAACAAAAAGTGGAGGATGAGAATGATATACTAGAATTATCAGCAGCAATTGTGGTAGTAGATGCTTTATGAGATACACAAGAAGACAGTGGTTGAAGCTGGGAACTGAAAAGAGCAATGAATTGTTAAATTTATTATTTGTTGAGATTTCCAATAGCATTCTAAATCTATTCCTCAGTATTATCCAGATTATCCCATAATGTTTTCAAAGTAGTATAGTACTCTGAAAGTGCAGGGTACCTTGTCGAAGATCTTAATTTCTTCAATAAGGTTAAAAATGAGTGGTAAATTAGTCATGTGAAGTCGACCAGACAAATCACGCCAAATATCAGACGCATCATCAGGACGTAAAATGCTCTGATAGATTTAAGGAGAAATTGTATTTAATAATTAGGACTTGATCATACTATTGCAACAAGACCAGAGGCAGAAGTGAGCATCAGATACAAGAAAACGAGAAATACTCGTGATATTCACGTATTTTAACTAGTTTTAGGTATCATTTTTAGTTTGTTTTACATACATATTCGTTGCATTGCATCATGTTTGAGTTATTTTTAGTTTATTCGCATAGGTTACATTTGCATAGCATAAACTTTGCATTTCGAGTTGTTTTCAGGGAAGTTTAAAAAGGACCAGCGGGAATTGAGAAGGGAATGCATCACTGCAACTCGAACTGCAACCAAGAAACAGGCCCACTCGGACTACAACAAGGAGTCAGGCCCACTTGGGCTGCAACTTGAAGTCATGAAACCTTAGAAAGCATGCCGGTGTCAACTAATCATGTCACGACAAGCCTCATATCACAATAGGCCTAAGACGGCGTAATGGATTGGATTGAGTCACACAGTCACTATACTTGATGGGCCGAGTCAACTTTTATTTTGACAGCCCAATTATCCGACTCGGCCCACAAAGCCAGGTCAACTATCTTGCTTAGTTTATCGTTCTTATTTTTTAGGTATAACAAGGGATGAGTATAAATACTCCATCAGTGTCATGAAAATAGGAATCTAATTTTTTACCGCTTCTGCAAGAAACCATTTAAGCTTTTTGCTGTTGTACCTCTACTTTTATTTTATGATCCTTTAATGCAATTTCAGTTTGTTTTGATTCTAATTTGCGTTCTCAATGTATTTATCATGACACTAACTTTGATTTTTACTTTGATTGATTCATCAATGGTTTATGAGTAGATTTGTTAGGGTTCTTGAGGGAACGGATTATACTAGCCTGGATCTTAAGTCTTCTAAGTTACTTAAGAGTAGATTATTGTAGATCTCTTCTGCTTCAGTATTATTAATGCTTATTTCTTTCTGATCAATTGAAATCTGTTCTTAGACATTTAGTACCCGAATGGCGTAGTGAATTGTCTGATTTAACTGTTATATAAATTCATATCCTTAGCTCAAGAGATTGATTGTTTAAGGTTTTTGTTAGGCTAGATTTAGTTTTTGTATCACGCCAGTTAGGTTATTAAACACTTATAAAAATAAATTTTGTGTTAACTTTTCTGAGATTGATTGCCACGAAAGTGGATTTAGTAGTTACAAACTAATTGCCTAGAGATCCGCTCTGTTTGAGTTTTGTTAAGCGATTTAGCAGCTTTAAGAGAGATGTTGGTCCATGATCTCCACCCCTTAAGAAACCCTTTTTCTCATTTGTTGCTTAGTTCCTTACATTGCTTGATTTTCTGTTTTCACTTCACTTTGTTTTCACTGCACTTTGTTTCTTACCTTTCTTCCACTGCACTTTGCTCTGTTGTTTTGTTTTTACTGCACTTTGTTCAGCTGCTTTCAATTTCTAGAAATAGATCCTTTTTTTGTTTGTGTGCTTTTTATTTTTGTTTGTTGTTGTCTAAATTACTCATTTAGGTTGATTAGATAACAAACCATTGAATAGATTTGGCTTGAATTAGAGTAGTCTATCATATTCTGATTGCTAGTTACACTCCCACTTGGATTGACACTTATTATATTATATCGACATCTTAGTTTAATAGGATTTGACAAATAAGGTAAAATTATGTTATCAACTCCCATCTATGAATCCAATTTTGTTCTTTGCATCTAGAGCAATTAACATAGCAGCACTCCAATCATCATAATTACTGTCATCAAGATTGAGAAAAATGATTTGCAAACCTGGATGGTCAGAGTTATGCATATAGAAAAGATAAAGACTCGTATCAGCTGAATACGGTAGATAAATTACTCGTGAAGCTCCAGAGGCTTGATCGCTGGTGACTGGAAGAGAATTCGAAGATGAATTAAGAGGATTGGCGGAAGTAGAAGTTCGACGAGCTCGAGTAGAATTTAAGCTTGTCGTTGCAGGAATTCGAGTAGATCGACGATTTGCAACCTTCACATGCACCATCATGATGATAGAAAAGATATGATAAAGAAGAAATCGAGCTTAACAATGGAGATGAAAAGAAATTAAAGCGGTTTAGATAGCTCTGATATCATATTAGGAAAAGTTTGTTACAAAAAAATTTCTGATTAATTATGAATAGAGAGTATGTGCAATCATTATATACAAATGAATATGTACAAATATAATCAATTGAATAAGTAAACCGGTTTGGTTTAACCAATATTCTCCAATACCATCTCTTTTTTCTTTGTCATCTACTTTAAGTACTTAAAAATCATATAGTATTATAAATTTAAGCACAATTATCCACTTTAAAGACTGAATAAAGTATTTTTAAAAAAGTGACAAAAGAAAGAAAAAGTTTAGAAGAAGAGATGAGCGAAGAATAGAGTGGAATGTTCTTTAAATTTATATTTAGCGTATAAATTATGTTGATACCTTTTTGTTCGGAATAGAAAACTTGTGGAGTTGTGATAAGCCAAAGTTGTCCAACACTTCATCGTCATCTTCCATCTTCTCCTCCTTATAGCCATATATATTGTCTACCTTTAAAAACACTGAACCAAGTTTTTAGTTCATATCGACTATTAGACCTAACAATCTTAATCTTATCTAACGCCGACATTAAGGAGAGGCTGACAAATTCATTTTGACCCAAACCAGATGCTCTTACTTTATATTATAATGACAAATATTTGGTCAAGAAGTTACCAAACCAAATTGGATTTGTTGTTTAAAGACACTCAATCACACCACGTAAAAGAGTTTTGGAAGAGAGATAGACTGATCCGAATCACATGCAATACCAAACAAAAAAGTTAAGGCTGAGAATGAAAGATAGATTGATTTCGTAAAAATTTCTTCTTCTTCTTTATTATTATTATTATTACTATTTTGATTTTGATAATACTGATAATGATAACAACAACAATATAGAATACGAATAATGTTACTGGTGTAAAACGTGGCATATTTCTGAATATTCTCTACCACCAGTATCAACAACAATAATATTTCACACGTCATCGTCGACGTCGCCAACTCTTCGTTTCCCATCGGTAATGTGGATAATTCCATATTTGTCCTCTCTGAAACCGGATATTCCATTTTTGTCCCCGACTCTTCGGATGCATAGTTTCGAACTTCAGTCCAACCATTTGATTCCCAAATTGGTCCTCCGGTTATCGACAATTTGCTGATTCTTGACATTGCCGAAACAGTAGATTCAGGTTTTGACTCGTTGCCCTCTTCTTCTTCGTCGAACTCCGAGTTGACCCAATCTAATACACAACGCGGAGATGACTCCGTGAATAACGAGTCATGTTTATGTTGACATAGAAAGGGATGCTCCAAAAGCTGATCGCAACTCCATCGCTGACTTCTATCTCGTTTCAAGCATTTTTCTAAGAAATCGCGTCCGAGTTCTGACAATCTCTCCGGAATCGAAGGTAACTCGTTTGAATAGGCGATCCGACTCAGCGAGTCGAATCCTTGATCTTCCCAAGCGGGTTTCCCGGTTAACATCTCGATTACAGTACATCCGAAAGACCAAACGTCACTCTCCGGTCCTTGGTACTCTGCTCTCATCACTTCAGGAGCCATCCAAAGTGGACTTCCACGTGGCGCAATCTGAACCCTCGATTTCTCCAATTCTATCGCCGATCCGAAATCCGCTAGCTTAACGGAGCTTCCACCGTTAGAAACGAGAACATTCTTGGCTTTAACGTCGCAGTGAACGATTCCGTTAGAGTGAATGTGACGGAGAGCAGAGATAAGACACCAAACGTAACGGCGGAGACGAGTTTCATCCACCACAATTCCACCGTTAGCGACGTCACCTTCCGGTAAATACTCTAAGTGGAGATTCCGAAACGACGTCGTTCCTTCTTTAGACACATCATTGCCGAAAGATGTCACTATATGTGGATGAGACTTTAAGGACCGGAGAATAGCGATTTCGTTTTCCAGCGACTCTACCTGAGCAGGAAGACACGTGGCGAGATCTACAGATTTCACGGCAAAAACTCCACCGTCGATTTTACTCGTGGCTTTACTAACCGTTCCAAAACATCCTCTTCCGATACAAGCACCACGAATCCAAGATGAAGAAGAAGTGTTCGTGATGATGCTCTGTTTCTCCATGTATGCTTAAGATTTTTTTTTGTTTTTTTTTTTTGTGTGAACTAACTTTCGTGTGAAAATTGTTATGGACACACGACAATATTTATACGTGTGTCGAAGTATCAAATGTGAACGAGAATAAAGTTGGAATTTCTTTAATTTCCGACGTGGACGTTTTCTTTTCTACTTGTTGTCTTTATGAATTTTGAAACCGTGAAGCTATATGTAAAAAAAAGGTTTCCCACTTGGGAATATTCAGAATAGTAATCTTTAGTTATTGTTATTTTATTTAACAAATGGATAATTCAGAACAACGGTTTTTGATGACGTCAGTAACGACACTTGTTGGAGAAGTTCGTAAGAAGAAAGTAAAGAAATCAAGTTGCGGTTTGATCTTGACCGTTGATTCGTTACACCAAAAAGGCTTTTAATAGGACAAAGTCAACGGCTGTATTCATTAACTTCAACAAAAGAAAACGGTTTTGTTTGAAATTTTACTGTTTAGGCCATCCATGAGGTTAGGGCCGACCAAGTGAATCAATCTCCCCGATGAATCGTGGGAACGGCAAACTAACCAAACGTGTCCATTGATTTTCGGACCTTTGTGTTTGGTCAGTTGACTTTTGTTATTTGCTTTGCGTTAATAGCTTTTTCTATTTCTTTTTATTTTGTTGACTCGAGTTATACGAGATCACACATGGAAATATGGAATATACGATGGTAATTTACTAAATAAATATAGTTACCAAATTACGTAAAAGCCAGAGAATAATTATCTATTTGTGCTGTCTACTACTTATACGATGTTTCTAAATGATAAAAACCCTATTTATCTATATCTTCTTGACTGATAAATTTGATTAGTTGACGACTCATCCAATTTAATTTGGAAGAATAGTCAATACTCACATATTTGTTGAGCAAGGCGATTCAAAAATTCGATGCATCCAACGTCTCTAGATGTTAGAAGAAAGGCAAAAAAAGTCAAATAAATCATATATTAATTTATTTGTATTTGTACCATACACAATTAAAAAAAAGCTGATTTTAAACAGTATCGTCGGGAATCCGTCTCGAATCGTTATTCAGGACGGTTTCCAGATAACTTTTTTGTTTGGTATTGAATGTCGCACATCAAAAACTTGTCGCGAAATTATCTGGAATTCCAGACAGATTTTAGACAGTAGAAATTTCGTCTGCAATTCCAAACAGTAAAAAATGTAACGATTCCAGACAGATCCAGATGATTATTATTTAAGACAAGTGAACAGTACTTGTCTGAAATATTTGTAGAGTTTGTAACAGGAATTAGCTGTCTTAGGCAACTGTATCTTGACTCAAAATTTGACAAAATCCAGACAGTTTGTAACAAATATATACTGTATGAAAATTTAGTCAACCATAATTCATAATAAATAGGTAAATAATATATATATGTATATATAATATGAATAGATAACCGATAAAAACTTCAAAGGATTTCATATTTAACATCCATAATCAGTTTATATAAATTAACATAAACTATTATGGATAATTTACATTTAGGTGACTTTTGGACCAAATGTTAGGTTCATTTGCTTCATAAGTGCAACCAACTTCTATTGGCTTTCCAAAAGTTGTGTTATATTCTCCTTCATCCCAACAATTTCAACGACTAAGATAAGAGGGACTAGTGGTGGTGGAGTTGAGGATTGACCTGTGGAGACAAGGCTTTCCAATCCAGTTTGTCGTCTCCTAGTAGTCATTGTTTCCTGAAACAATAACAAAGATTTCATCAATGTAAAATATAGTGTATGATGTCATTTATTCAAAAAGGTAAAACAACATAGTTTAAGATTTCAGCATAACAAATATAAAGCTCACCTCAAGCACCATTTTGTTGACATCCTCTTGGTGAGTGTTGGTGGTTGTGATGTTAAGCCTGTCAAATTTGAAGAGTCATCTTGAGACATTTGAGTCAAGTGTTCACTCCGTTTCTTCTTCACAATCTCTACAATTTCCACTTCAACTTGGTCATTAATCTTCTCACTCTCCTTATGTGTGTGTGTGGCCTCCAGTACGTCCAGGTAATCAGGAAGGAGCCATTATTTTTTTCAGCCTATACAAAAGTAAAAGATGTTAAAATATGAAAACGATTTACATAACATGTATTTGAAGGATTTATCAAAGAATAGATGTTCTACCATCTCAAGCTCTTTGCATTTGAAGGATTTAGAGCTACAGTTGTGGACTGTCATTCCTTTGCCCTTGCGATCACTATTTTGGTTCATAGACTTGATGTGGGCCTCTAAGGCTATTTTTGGAAGTGACCAATACTTCTTAAAACCTTCCCAAGCATTAGGATTACATTCAACTAGACAGTTTTTTTCTTTCTTCCACTTCCTATTCCACTCACACATGTGCTTTGAGTAAGATTTTGCAGCAGCCCGGTTGAAAAGCTTTCGTACCAGAGAAATATGCTCCGGCTCCCACATGTAGTGTTGCTTAAAAATAGGATAAATGTTGGTTAAACAATAACATGAACACAAAGTAATCATTGTATTGACTATAAAAAAATTAAACTTACATCAAATGTACGAAACCACAAGTTCTTCTTAGCAGTTGTAAGCATTGAGTAACGAAGGCAAGGTCTCTCGATATACTTATGTTTCATTTTTAAGATAGCCTTCTGGATGCCTAAGTCAGTTTTAAACCTAGTACAAATAATATTAATTACTTGCAAAGCAAAACACAATAATGACAAAGTAAGAAAGATATGTAATTACCATTATGCTCCATTTTCTAGGGTTGGATCAAATTTTTTGTTATTAGCTCGACCATTTACTATCAGTTCTTCTAGTGTCATATTGGAGGCTGCATTAAACTGTGGTGTTGGTGTAATTGAATTTGGGGTTGACTGTGGCGTTGATCTTCCCAAATTAGTAGTATCTCCTCTAGGAAATGTCCTCAGAATTTCCTGAAAGAATATGGAAATGTGAAAATATTGATCACAAACCTAAGCAATTGAACTCATCACATATGTTAATTACAGACCTAAGTAATGTTCAAATATTAAATACCCTGAATGAACTTTGCTTATACGTTAAAACATCAAAATTATGTGAAGTCAGAATGAACATATATATAATGATGTGTATGTGTCTAAATATCAATTACAAAACATATATATATATATATATATATCATGAGAAGGATATATATATATATATAAGCTACTCATATATAAATTACCGAACATATATATATAATGATCACTTTGAAATCGAGTAAGATAAGGATAAAACTACAAAGATGAGTACTAAATTAATCAATATGTTTCAATGAATAAAAATTACACTAAAGTAATCCAGAGAAATCGATGAATTTATAATTTGGTTAACAATCTAAAAATATAGAATCTGATGAAAACTCAATAATACTGGGTTTTTACAATAAAATAAATGGGGACCAAACATATAAAACGAAATAGGATTTTGTGTGGAACAAACCCTAGGAATTAGAAAGTTTCAAAGAATTTTTCTCAGTCTTAACAATTAGAAACGGCAGAGAAAATTTGAGCCACCAACATCATGAAAATTTTGGATTTAAGATTGAATACTCGATTTCAAAACCAAAATGAAAAGATCGAGCAAGTAAGAAATAAGAGGAATAGATCTCACATATTAGGTTCCTGGTTACATTGTTTGCCCTCTAGTGATGTCATTGTCTTCACGGTGAGATGAATGAAGGTGGAGATGATAACAAAGACCGCGAGAAGAGGACGGAGTCTGAGAGAGGAAAACAGAGATGGCGGAGTCTGAGAGAAGGGTGACTTTGGAAGGCAGCTATTCAGAGGCATGCTTAGGTGGGGTACTTTGGAAGACATACCGTACTGTGAATTTAATCACCTAACCATCCGCACTGTTTGTAAATATTGTTTTGCGTTGTCATTCTATTGGCATATCGGTGATATGTGTTAAGCAAAAAAAAAGTTTAGGAAGTTCAAAATCTAACTCTTATGTACTACTAATTACGTTTCTCTTTGCTTTATTATGTTTTATTTTATGTTTTGCACTTTCCTTATTTTAAGTTTATGTTTGTCTATGCAGTTTCATAATATATATAATGTTTGTAATATTAAAATCTAATATCAAAGTAATCATTGCCATACTTTTTCAAATGTAGTACATAAAACATATATGAGTTATTACCTTTTAACATATAAATAACATAATATTGCATTTGAAACATCACAACCTGCATAACTACTCAGAATAAGAAGAGTACTCAGGCTGTGAAGAGTCTGACTCACTTGCAAGCTCTCCTCCCAAATTTTCAGAATTATCTTCAATGTTTTTTGGTTCAGGAGTTGAGACATATTAACCATATTCACTTCTAAAAGCTATCCATCTCTCCAATTCCAAGAGCATTAACTTGTTATAGTGGATCTTCCAAATCTACCCAGCAACTCGGCCTCTGGGAGTTCTTGCAACAGCCACAACCTATGGATCAATTCTTCCACCAATCTTTGGGTACTTAATGTAACAAACATGTGATCCCACTATAAAAGGGTTGTATTTTACCAGCATTCTCTGCATATAAATAGAGGTGATACCAAACTGATCTTGGCGGAATCCTGATATCAGATCAAACCAATCACAATTGAATACAACCATTTTCAAACCCAGCATACTCAGGTAATCGATTTCTAGTATCTCGCATATGACATCATAATACATAATATCTCCAGTTGATGCTGAAACACCGTCATTTGTGGTTAGACTAAGACTGCCATCCCTTTTCACTCGAAAAGCATATCCTCTAGTACAATACATTGGATATGATTATAAATTGACACAACCAAGCAAGTATTGTCTCCCCACATGTGGTACTTGTGTGGACCTGAATACAGATGAACTATAGGTAACAATGAATGGCGAAATAACATATACATTGAAAGCAGTACAAGCTTAATATATAATATGCTAAGCAATGATGAAACTCTTCCTGGTGTCTATCGGCAAAGTGAGCTTCTGATAAATCTGGGAAAGCCTCTTTAATTTGCTGCATATATAAACTAAGTCACACCCAAAAAAAATCAAAGTAGTGAATGCACAACTCATATGCAAAGGTAATGGCAATTTTTTAAAAACATTTTACCTCTCGTAGTGCATCACTTACGGGCATTTTGACAAAAAGTAATTATGTATGTAATTGCTCAGTATCAAGGAGTCTTCTAGTAGTGACTTTTTTAGCTAGCCTACCAATAAGACTGAAAATATCTAGGACATAAACCAGATATGTGGTTTGAACACCACCGTCAGCATGCCTTCCTGGCTTTTGTATTTTCATTACAATCTCAGATGGAAAGTGAGCCCCACCAAAATTAGAGTGTTCTTCATTTAAGCTTTGTGCAATAATGGAGCCTTCAATTTTACTTAAATTTTTTACGTTTCTTTTCAGATGATACATGTTCCGCTCAAACGGATACATCCAGCGATAATGTGCAGGACCACCAAGTAATGCCTCATACTGTAGATGAAGTGGAAGATGTTCCATAACATCGAAAAGATACGGTGGCATGATTTTCTCCAAATTGCAGAGAATTACCGAAATTTGTTTGTCCAAGCGCTGAACCCCTTCCATGGAAAGTGTTCGTAAGCCTAAATCTTGGAAAAATGACACAATACATGTATGGAATGTTTTATGTCACACCATGATTACAATAATAATAAGTTACATAAGAGTAACACTTTTATATATGTGTTCTTACTACAACATTGTGAACATTTTCTAGAAGAAGATTGGTGAAGCGTCGCATTAAAATGTGACTGTAATAACTCATCATTCCTACAAATTTTACTTCAGAACTGTCCATAATATTATGGAGATTAGAAGCATAACCATCTGGCAATTTCACATTATGCATGATCCATATGAATAATTCTGATTTTGCTTCGTCACTTAGTCTATATATTAGCATTGCACATTTTCCATTGCTCATTAAGTGAACCTCTTTTCTACTACAAATATCTGGCAAAACCATCATGGATTTCAAGTTGTCCTTTGTCTTCCCTGAGATATTTAATATTGTATTAAATAATTTGTCGCAAATATTCTTCATAATATGCATGTAATAAAGACAATGTCGAAGAAGATGATCTTTCCAATATTCTAGTTTCTTAAAAAATGATTTTCTTGTGCTAGTTGTGATTAACACTGTATCCAAAGGTGTTCTCATGTTGATTACCACCACATTCAACAGATTTCTCTGCTCCAATTTTAGACAATTGCTCTAGAATTTGTTTCGCATCAGGAATCTTTGTAGGACCCTCAAACACTTTCCTATTCTTTTTAAACAGTGTACTACTTCTTTGGTAAGGATGATCCGGTGGAAGGTGCATGTGGTGATAATCAAACCATGATGCCTTTCTACCATTTTTCAATTTGAAAGCATTTGTTTCGTCTTGTCAATACAGACAAGATAATCGTCCATGTTTGTCCAACCTGAAAGCATACCATAAGCTGGAAAATCACTTATCATCCAAATTGGGACTCTTTTCATTTAAAAATGATCTTGCATAGATACATTGTATGTCTAAAACCCGTCTATAGAAGTTGAAGGTCATGTATGAGGGACTGTAAGAAAATATCAAGCAATCGTTTGGGGTGATCAGGCTCGGGTACTAATATCGTCAAGAGTAAAAACTCACGTTTTATACAGAGCATCGGTGGGAGGTTATAAGGAGTCAAGATGATAGGCCATAATCAGTATTGTCTACCTTGTTTTCCAAAGAGGATGAATCCACCAATACATAACCCCAAGTACATGTTCCTAGACTCAACAGCAAAACTAGGGTAGACACTCTGAAAATGTTACAAAGCAAAAGCATTTAAAGGATGCGTCATGTCATCATCTCTATTGTGTTCAGCATGCCAATGCATAGCAGAGGTCGTCCTTTATGATGCATATGTTCTCTTAATCTGATCCATAATTGGTAAGTACCACATTCTCTTTTGTGCAATAGAAGCTTTCCCATTACTTGATTTATATATTGGTTCTCGACAAAACTTACACTCTGTATGGCTTTCATAATCTTTCCAATACAACAAACAATTATTTTTGCATACATCAATCACATGGTAAGGAAATCGTAATCCAGAAACTAGCTTTTGTACCTCATAGTACGTTGACGGTGCTGTATTCCCTTCTGGAAGTTGGTACCGACAATGTTGTGCAATTGCATCAAGATAATCTTCAGCGAGATTGTAATCTATTTTCAAAGTCATAAGACGAGTCGTAGTTGATAATAGTGAATGTCATACTTTACAAGCGGAATACAACGGAATCCGACCTGTTTCAAACATCTCAAAAAACCTTTGTTCTACCCTAACTTCAGGAACATTAGTTTTTGGTGTACCTATTATATTTAGTGTCAATTCATGACCTTCAACATTACCTTGCTCAAAATTACCAGCCGAGCCGTCATTTTCAGAAAACACTTATGATCTACCTAATGCCTCTTCATGATGCGAATTAACCGAGGAGGAACTACCTATGACCATTTTTTCACTATGCATATACCATATTTTATACCCAGGCATAAACCTGCTTCGAAGTAAATGATTCCATACTTGTTGTACAGTCTTTTTTAACGGTTACGACACGTAAGACATGGACAATGCATTTTCTTGGTTTGTAAAGTTACCGCTTGATTTCCAGAAAATGCCATGAAGTCGATAACTTTGTCGGCATACTCTTTAGTTAGTACTCCAATTGTGCTATCGTGGACCATACCATCCATCCAAGATCAAAAGTAGTTAGAATTAGCCGTTTACATCCAAGTGTGAAAAAAGGGAATGAGATTGGCCAAATGAGAGGGAATAAGCTATTGGAACATTAAAACATAAGAAAGTGGCGTATGGATTTTGTGTTACAACGAATGGGTGGTCTGTGATTTTTTAGACAGATAAGGTATAATTTAAGACATATCCAGACGGATTTAAACAGAACTTTAGTCGTTTAAAACTGTCCAAAAGTGTTACATTCTTTTACTTTACCGCATCATCAATAGTAAAACAATTTTATTTTCTCTCATAAATATGGTTTAGACGATTCCAGAAAATATTTCCGTCTGGAACTGTTAACTTGTATCCAATAAACCCCGACACTTCCACCACCACGACATATCACTTTTGGACAGTTTAGACGTTACTTAACATTCGAATTTAACAAAATATATTTCGTTACATATTCGTTTCGATCTGTCCCAAATTATATTTTGTTTTTAAAATACTCTGCAATTGTCTAAATTTGTCTAGAATTTCTAGATGAATTTGGACAACTGTCACAGTTTGTCTTAATTCGTCTATTTCTGTTACAAATTCCGGACAGTTTCATATCACTTTTAGACAAACTTTTCTCCGTCCCAATCTGTTTTTTTATCGTCTCCAATTCCATACAGTTTGGGACGGAAATTGTGTCCGTCTAGAATGTTAACTGAAATCACCATTTTTTCTTGTAGTGATAGCACAAAGTATATATATATATATATGTACTATATATATGTTTTTTTTATAAAAGCATATATATATATATATATATATGTTGGTTATGCATTTATACAAGGATGCTGGGATCATCGTCCCAACTAACTTAAAAGAGCTGGAACATAATCGATGTAGAGGAGGCTGCATCGTTACACTGTGCACGAGCCGAATAAATAGTGGAAGCTAGTAAGTAAGAAACGTGTAGCGACAGAGTTAGTTGTCCAAAGAGGTTGAGAGAGAGTTTCATTTACTTGGCATCTAAAGAACTAGATCCTTGGTGGGCTCTACTCTTTTCAAGGTTACGTGTCATGAAACTGTTGGTCCACGATTTCAAACACAGAACCAAAGACTCCAGTTGTCCGCACTCACTTATGTTTTGTTTTAACATTGCCACTATTGACGTGCCTTCACCACTTCCACCTCTACTTTTAATATAGTATCTTTTTTTGGGTTATACAACATATTATGTAGTCAACGTGATTCTTGAGGAAATGAAATTTTATTTATTTTTAAAAAATATAATTTGAATTGCTTTTTACCCAATAATGTTGACCAATTAACTAATTCACGAGTTGACGAATAACAAATTACTACTATTTAGTTAATCATAAAAATTGTCAGATACTTTTGCTGCTTCTACACACTTGGCATCTAAATACCTATGGTATTTACTTACTAAGAAAACGTCGCTTTTTATGACAAAAAAAAAAAAAATCCGCCGCAGCAAATCGTATAAAGATAGGGATATATATGTTTGTTACATAAAATTTAATTAATTGGTTTGGTTCTGAGAGATCTCTGCCCTTCCGTGAACGTGAAGTACTACTATATTAACGGTCCACCACCACTTGATGGATGGATATCCTTTCAATTAAATTCCAAAAAATAAGATATTATTTTTAGATTTAATGGACCCATCCACATTACCAAAAGTTACAGATCGATCGGGCAATCAACTTGAATAACATATATATTATACAACGAAAGTGCAAAATGTCATTGATTAATACAAAACTTTTATGTTTCTTTTCATCGAAGTTGACTTTACATACGTATTGTTAAGATAAAACTTACTAGGAAAAGAGAAAACACTATAAAATGATAAGCATATAAATAATCACCAACTATTTGACATGTAGGAGCCTGAGTTTAGAGACTTTTTAAAAAAATTATAAAAAACGGAAAGAGAGAAACTCAAAGATTTATGATGATTTTACTTTAATAATTGATTTGAATATAAGAAATAGTATTATTTTGAGGTAAGTACTAAGATGCATGTCAAAGAGCAAAACACAATAGAGACATAAGTTGCTGTTTATGTTGATTAGTGTCGTGAGAGAAGAAGACAAACGACGAAGCAGAAAAAAAAAAACTAGAAATTAAGGTGGCCGACAATATAACATGCTTATGTTATTGCAACTCCGACGAAACCTCTAACAACAACATCATCATTTCCAACATTATTTTTTATACGATTGACTCAAGATCATGCACACTGATCTTCGTATCACGTAGATAACGATCCGAATGGTAGTATAATTAAGTATTAGCAATACAAACTGAGCAAAGATTTGGACGGTCGAAGCATTATAACTAAGCGTAGTTGATACATTATGGGTGATAATATTTTCAGAAATGCATACTCGATTAAGACGTAACACCAACGCTTAGAATCAAATAATTCAAATAAATTATCTGCACGTATCTTGGATTTGTTTTGGAATTCATTAATTCCTAAATTACATTGCAGAAACAAGTTACCAATAAATTAAATAATATGATTATAATGTAGTATTGTATTAGAAAATGAAGGTCCACACGCAAAGGCACAAAGCTTCGAACTTTTAAAGAACAGTAAATATTGCCAACCAATGGCCAGTTGTGGACGACGAATGCTGTCTTAAACCCTGAATATTTAATTGCATGCGAGTTTGAGTTTTATATTATTGATATTTTCCTTGCTTAATTTATTTTAAAATTATGGATAACAAGTCTAATTCAACAAAACTTCTTTTCAAACTTTATCTCGATTGATTATTTTTATTTCTCATATGATAAAACATAGGCATTGACTTGTAATAAGATATACACATAAAATAGGCATTGACTTGTAAAATTAAATTAAATAAATAATCATTGGCTTGTAATGAAATGGAAATAGAGGTAAATGTTATGATTTACTCATGTGTGTACTTATTAGGTTTCATCTTCATCTATTTGTTTTAGAAAGAATTAAAATAATGGGGAAAATAGAGGCTAAATTAAGTGAACGACATAAGTTTAATTACATTGAACACATGATATGCGTGGAGCTGAACTGCTAAATTGCCGGAGATGTGATTTGGTAAACATTATTAAAAAAGAGAGAAATAGAAGTTGGAAATAAAACAACAAAGAGAAAAAAGCCGAACAACGTGCCGTTTTTGGGGTCCATAGGACGACAAAGAAAACAACAACGTGTTATCCGCCTACAACACAAAAACATGAGTTTGTGATTCACGGGCCGTTTTTACGCTCTTTCTTTGACCATTGTCTTCTTCTTCTTTTCTACAAACCACAATCCTTTTGTATCTTTCTTTTCTTATCCTTTTATCCATGTCGGTATTCATTATCACCGCATACCTTCTTTTTTTTGCTTACTTTGTATTTATAAATATACAAATTTGTGTTCTCAATCTATGATAATTTGAAATCACTTGTAGCATTTTCAGAATTTGTCAACTTTTATTAATATGCAATACATCGAAAACTAAGGGTTAAATTCATGTCAACACGTTGTTAGGAAATATATACGTATTCTATAAACAAGATTTCTTAAGAAATCTGTATTAGTGTGTGTGTGTAAGAACACACTAAAATGTATATACATAATATCTCGAATTCTAATTTAACTGAAGTTTTTAGGGTTATCGTCTATCTTCAGACATTTTTCTTTCGTCACTTTTTTTTTATATTTCTTTTTGAACATATTTAGTAAAGTTTTAGCAAGTAGACAGAAAACTCGCAGATTATATACTTTTCATATTAAAGACATACTATTAGTCTAATGTTATATGATTAGTGGGAATTTTTAGATTAAGATGTTTTGCTTAGTATGTGTATTAAAAGCAAGTCAAGTTGTTTTCTTAACAGATATCTATATAGTGAAGCAATGTTTATTCTAAAACAGTGTGTACCAATTAGATAGTGGTTGATGACTTAATGTCCGAGTGGAAGAATGTTTCAGCTTTTTGAATAGTGAACTTTCTTGTTACGGATCAATGAGTCACATGTCAATCAAAAGTACATGATTTAATGAAGATTACATGACAAACATGTGAAGCGTGGAATGGAAGTTTTCTGAAGCGTGTTTGCACATGATTTAACACAACATATATATATTAGGCTTGTTCGTATATATAAATTGTTTGATGATTACAATCTATGAGCATAAGATGAGGGGCAATTAGGTTTATTTGTAAACTAAATACTTTGGGATAACACATATTGAGATAGGCATATTGAGCTAGATATATTGAGTTAGATATATTGAGCTAGGCATATTGAACTAGGTATATTGAGTTAGGCATATTGAGCTAGGTATATTGAGCTAGGTATATTAAGCTAGACATATTGAGCTAGACATATTGAGATAGACATCTTAACTTAGGCATATTGGAGCTAGGCACCGAGGTAAATATATATGAGGCGCCGAAATGGATTATATGTGAGGCGTCGAGGTGGACCTGTCTGTGAGGCATCGGGCTGAACATGTCTCTGAGGTGCCGAGGCTGACCTCTCTCTAAGGCACCGAGGTGGATTATGTGCTAGACGCCAAAGTGGAACTGTCTATGAGGCACCGATGTGGACCTGTCTGTGAGGCCGAGGTGGACCTATCTGTGAGGTACCGAGGTGGATTATATGCTAGACGCTGAGGTGGAACTATCTGTGGGGCACTAAGGTGGACCTGTCTGTGAGGCACCAAGGTGGATATGTCTGTGAGGCACCAAGGTGAATTATGTGCTAGACGCTGAGGTAGAACTGTCTGTGCTGCGCCGAGTTGGATCTGTCAATGAGGCACCGAGGTAGATTATGTGCTAGATGCCAAGGTGGAACTATCTGTGAATGCCGAGTTGGACATGTCTGTGAGGCATCGAGGTGGACCTGTGTGTGAGGTGTTAAGCTGGACCTATCTGTGAGGCGCCGAGGTGGACGTATCTGTGAGGCGTCAGGGTGGATTATGTGCTAGACGTCAAGGTGGAACTGTTTGTAAGGCACCAAGCTAGACCTATCTGTGAGGCGCCGAGGTGAACCTATCTTGGAAGCTCCGAGGTGGATTATGTGCTAAACGCCCAGGTGGAACTGTCTATGAGGTGCCAAGATGGACCAGACAACAAGATGGGCCTATCAGATACCGAGGTGGGTCTGTTAGGTGCCAAGGTGGGTCTATTAAGTCAGATGACGAGGTGGGCATGTCAGATGCCAAGGTGGGCAAGTCAGGTGCTGAGCTAGATCTATCGGGTCTGTCAGGTGTCGAGCTGGGTTTGTTAGGTGCTAGGTAGGCATGCCAGATGCCGAGGTAGGCAAGTTAGATGTCGAGCTAGGTCTGTCGGGTCTTTCAGGTGCCGAACTAGGTCTGTCAGATGCCAAGGTGGGTCTGTTAGGTGTTGAGCTTGACCTGTCTATGAGACGTCAAGCAGTCGCAACAAGAAAGGGAAGACTTCTCTTTTCCCTCTGAATCCTTTTTAGCTTTCTCTCTCCAAGTTCCTCCTCTTTTCTTGCTTACCTCTCTAAGATTTATGGCCTCCTTTCCTTAAATGGGTGATTCTCTATTTATAGAGATTTTAATAGTTTTTTTATGATTATGGGCCGATTTAGATTTCTCATGGGATATAAGGTGAAACCTACCACCAAAAATTATCCCCCCTAGATCATTGAAGGAGGATCATGTGAGTTCGGCGAATTTAAGTAAGTAGCCTAGACCTGTGTAAATCGAGATTGGCCGATTTCAAGTATATGCAAATGTAGACTTGGTTTATGAATGTATTGGTGCAAGCCAGAGATCGACTTATGCTATTAGTCAAACTTGCGAGTTTGTATTTGGTAAGATTTTTGAATTTTGACTGTGAGACACAAATCTACATGATGATTTTTCTTTTTAGTGCAAGACTAGGTTCGAAATAATTGTTTGATTGTGAGAGCTTGGTTTTTAACTGTATATGTGCGAGCTAAAGCTCGACGAATGCTGTTAGTCGAACTTACGAGTTTGGACTTGGTAAGATTTTTGAATTTTGACTACGAGACTAGGCTTGTGCGAGACTAGGCTCTACATTTTTTTTGAGGTTGAGTGTGACTTAGATATGTGCGAGATTTAACTCGGCTTTTGCCGTGCAAGATTGAACTCGGCTTTGGCGTGTGAGATTGAACACAAATTAGATATGTGCAAGATTGAACTCAAATTAAATATGTGAGAGATTGAACTTGGCTTTGGCGTGCAAGATTGATCTCGGATTTAAATGTGTGCGAGATTGAACTCGATTTAGTATTTAAGTGTGAGCCGGAGCTTGTCATATTTTATAATTTGTATAAGTGCGAGAAAAAATTGGTTTTTCTTGTCGAGTTGAGTATGCGAGACAGAGCTTGGCTTATGTGAGTATAAACTCGACTTTGATATTTGTGAGCCTGAGCTTGGCTTATGCAAATATGAATTCGACTTTAAGTATGTGCAAGCCCGAGGTCGGCTTATGCGAGTATGAACTTGACTTCAAGTATGTGCGAGCCTAAGCTTGGCTTATGCAAGTATGAACTCGAATTTGAATACGTACAAGCCTGAGCTTGGCTTATGCGAGTATGAACTCAACATTGATATATGCGAGACTGAGCTTGGCTTATGACTTTATAGGTGCAAGCCAGAGCTTAGCTTATCCTGTTAGTCGTATAGATCTGCACTTTTACAAAATAAATCGAAGCAAAGTCTTTATATTCTTAAAAGTAGTGCCTCATGAGAGGTTGTTGCCATACCTTTATATCAGAATGTCTATGATGAGGTTCATGTTGCCACCAAACTACTTTTTGGGTGAAGAGCAATCTCCTGGGTCCCCTTAGACGACACTAAATGTTTGTACATGATTTAGCACAACATATATATATTAGTGAGAAAGGTTGGAGATTCTCATATATATAAATTTTTTTGGTGATTACAATTCAAGATCATAAGATGAGGGGCAATTAGGCTTATTTGTAAGCTAAACACTTTGGACTAAGATATATAGAGCTAGGCATAGTGAGCTAGGCATATTGAGTTAGCCATATTGATATAGAACATATTGAGCTAGGCATATTGAGGTAGGTATGAGCTAGGCATATTGAGCTAGGCATATTAAGCTAGGTATATTGAGCTAGACGTATTGAAATATACATCTTAACTTAGGCATATTGGAGGCGCCGAAGTGGATATCTATGAGGCACCGAGGTGGATTATATGTGAGGTGCCGAGGTGGACTTTTTTGTGAGGCGCCAAGGTGGACCTATCTGTGAGGCGTTGAGGTGAATTATGTGCTAGGCATCAAGGTGGAACTGTCTACAAGGCGCCAAGCTGGCCCTGTCTGTGAGGCCTAGGTGGACCTTTCTGTGAGGCACCAAAGTGGATTATATGCTAGACGCCAATGTGGAACTGTCTGTGAGGCACCGAGGTGGATTATGTGCCAGACGTTGAGGTAGAACTCTATGTGAGCACTAAGGTATACCTGTCTATAAGGCGTTTAGGTGGATTATGTGCTAGGCATCAAGGTGGAACTATCGTGAGGCGCTTAACTGCACCTATCAGTGAGGCACCGAGGTGACCTGTCTGTGTGGCGCCGAGGTGTATTATGTGCTTGACACCAAGGTAGAGGTGTCTATGAGGCACCGAGATGGACCTGTCTGTGAGGCGTCGAGCTGGACCTGTCTGTGAAGCACCAAGGTGGACCTCTCTATGAGGCGCAGATATGGATTATCTGCTAGACACCAAGGTGGAACTGTCTGTGAGGCGCCGAGCTGGACCTCTCTATGAGGCGTCGAGGTGGACCTATCTGTGAGGCGCCGAGGTGGATTATGTTCTAGACGCCAAGGTGGAACTGTCTATAAGGTGCGAGCTGGACTAGGTGACAAAGTGGGCTTGTCAGATGCCAAGGTGGGTCTGTTAAGTGCCAAGGTGGGTTTGTTAGGTGTCAAGATGGATTATGTCAGATGCCAAGATAGGCATGTTAGATGCCGAGGTGGGCAAGATGTGTTGAGCTAGGCATATAGGGTTTGTCAGGTACCGAGTTGAGTCTGTTAGGTGCCAAGCTGGGCATGTCAGATGCCAAGATGGGCAAGTCAGGTGCCGAGCTGGGTCTGTCAGATGTCGAGGTGGGTTTTTTAGTTGTCGAGCTAGACTGGTCTGTGAGGCACTGAGCGGACCTCTTTGTGAGGTGCCAAGCAGACCTCTTTGTGAGGCACTAGGAGAAAGGAAAGAGTTCTCTTTTCCCTCTCCGTCCTCTTTAGCTTTCTCTCTCTAAGTTCTCCTCTTTTCTTGCTTATCTCTCTAAGATTTCTGGCCTCCTTTCGTCAAAGGAGGGCCTCTCTATTTATAGAGATTTTAATGGGCTTTTCTTGATAATAGGCCAATTTTGATTTCTCATGGGCTATGAGGTGAAACCCACCACCAATAGAGCGATTAAGAGATTCAAATGAAGATCTTATAAAGATAAGCATTATCAACAGCTAAAGATAAGGCTTATCAAGAAAAGATCTGGATATATTTTGTAGTTAGTTGCGAGTTTATAGGAAACGGATTCGCGAGTCCTTGTATTATAAAAGGGATCTCAATTATAAATCGATTTGTTAAGAACATGGTGATAAATTTTTAGAGAGCTTATGAGTTGTGTAACTTTTAGGATATTGGTTAGCTGAATTGAAATAGTTTTAGGTTGGATAGGATAAGCCCAACAATAATTTTTCTTTTGTAGAAAAGAAAATTTACTAATAAAACTTATGTCTTGCTTTAAAACTTTTGTTAGCATTGATTTGTCATTTTCAATTGGTATCGGAATAGTTCGCCGCATAATTATTTTTTGTTTACATGTGTTTAATCCTAAAGACAATATGAACAATTCGCAGCAACAATTGGTTGTCGTTGCAAAGACTCTGAAGCTGGATTCATATAATTATAGACATTGGAAAGTTCATATGGCTTAACACATGCAAGGAATTGATTATGATGTGTGGCGTCTAGTTGAAGAAGGTTGATAACATACAGTGGTTAAAGATGCAAATGGTGATACTGTTCCAAAACCAAGAAAACAATGGACTGCGGAAGAAAAATCTGATGCTAAATGGAATTCAAAAGCATTGTCTGCAATCTTCAACTCTCTTCACAACAATCAGTTCAGGAGAGTTCAAGGTTGTAAAAGTGCTAAAAAGGCATGGGATATTCTTAAAGTAGGTTTTGAAGGTACCAGCAGTGTGATAAGAACTCAATTTGACATCTTGGCCTCACGATTCGAGAACTTGACTATGGGAGAAGATGAAGCTTTTGCGGAATTTAGCAGTAAGCTCTTATCTCTAGCACAAAAAGCATTAATCCTGGAAAAAACGTACAAGGACAAGAAACTGGTCAAAAAATTCTTAAGATGTCTTCCAACTAAATTTCATGGTCATCGATCAGCTCTCGAGGTGTCTCTGAACTCTAACACTAGGATGTATGATCAAGTTGTGGGTATGATGCAAGCTTGTAAGCCTCATATCATACCAAAGGATGAGACAAACAAAGGAAAGAGTATTACTCTTCTATCTAAAAAAACATATAATGAAAAGAAGTCAACTAAAAATTTGGAAGAGAAAGTTGGTTTAATTATGAAACGATTCCTTCAGAAAGCAAAAAGAGAAAAAAGAAAAGAATATCAGGTCTCTGCTAAATTGACAGCTGATAGAGACAACTACAAAGCAGACTAACAATGTCTTGAATGCAAAGGATATGCTCTGTTATAACTGAATGCCCTTCTTCCAAGAGAAAGATGATTATCCAATGCTATGAGTGTAGAAGGTATGGACATACTAAGAATGAAAGCATGTCCAAAGTAAGTGGAAAACCAGCTATCACTACTCTGAGTAGTACTGGCAGTAATAGTGATGACAATGATAATATTCTAAATCACTATGTGGCTCATCTTGGTATCATGGAAATAAATGATGTTGAAGAGGAAACTGAAAATGTTAAGCCTATTGCTAATCAAAAAGATCAAAAAGTTGATGAAAATCAGATCCCTGCTGAACAACAAGACGGTGTTTCTGACAAATCAGAATTAGAAGATGAATTGGACATGACTCATGAAGATCAACTAAAGTTCCTAGTTCAATCCTTGGTAGAAACTCAAGAAGAGAACAAGAAGCTAAAATCTGAAAAAGATGCTGCGTTGGACTTGCTACAAAAGACTGAAAAAGTATAGGCGGACATGAAGGTCAAGAATGCTGAGCTTGAAAGTCAAATACATGAGAAGATGAAGTAGTAGGAATAATAGATAAAACGGGTCAAGGTCACGGTTATAAAGGTGTCGAATC
Organism: Lepidium aucheri; assembly: GCA_900406435.1. Lineage (NCBI taxonomy): Eukaryota > Viridiplantae > Streptophyta > Magnoliopsida > Brassicales > Brassicaceae > Lepidium > Lepidium aucheri. The sequence continues at coordinate 23,455 of OVBA01000209.1, forward strand.
AAAGGAACTGACAGTTGTCAAGGCATCTAACAATACTGCAATTGCTGGAAAAACAAAAAGTGCTCATCATGATTACCGAAATGACATGCATCATCTTCGATCAAGACTTGGATGGAGATATCAGAAATCTGTTTTTTGTGTTTCTAAGTGGGAAAACCGTGTGGAATGTTAGTATTGCGGAAAGTATGGTCACATGAAGTACTAATGCTTTAAACTCCAGTATCTTATCCAAATAATTCGGAGACAACAAAAGTTTACTTTCAATAGTAAAAACATGAATCATATTTGGGTTAAAAAATTGGACCTGTTTAGTAGAGTTGCGTTCACAGCTAAAAATTTTGGGTCTAAGTCTTCAAAAGGTTCATGGTACTTTGATAGTGGATGTTTGAAACATATGACTGGAGAAGAAGAAGCATTACAGAGTCTTGAAAAGGTCAATACAGGAAAAATTACTTTTGGAAATGAAGCAAAAAGAAATATTCATGGGAAATAAATAATGAGTTCAATGGATCCAAAGTTAACATGTGTGTCTCTTGTAGATGGTTTGAAGGCAAATCTCATCAGCATCACAGTCAGTTGTGTGACACAGATCTGGATGTGACCTTTACTCAGACAGATTATAGAGCAGTGGATGTGAAATATTCCGTCCATCTGAAAGGTGTTCACATAGGAAATGACTATTACATGTGGGATCCAGGCACTCAATGCATGACATCAAAAGCTAAGAGCAAAACTCAGATCTGGAAGCAATGACTGGGTCACACGAACTTTAGAATAATGGCTGATCTTTCTACCAAAGAATTTGTTAGAAGACTCCCAAAATTCAAAAGGGATCAAGAATTTGTGTCTGGACCATGTAGCATGGGGAAGCAAGTGAAAACACAATAAAAGTATGTACTTGATGTTAGATCGAAAGATGTTCTAGAACTTGTTCATATGGATCTCATGGGACCGATTCAAGTTGAAAGCATGGCTGGAAAGAAGTACATTCTTGTCGTTGTGGATGACTTTAGCAGATACACATGGGTATGTTTTCTTCATGAGAAAAATGATTCATTCGATAGTTTTCGTATTCTAGCACTTCAACTCAAAAACAAACGTCAAGGTATTAAATTCATTTGAAATGACCACAGTGGTGAATTTGAGAATGAAGTCTTCAAAAAAATATTTGTTCGAAACAAGGCATTGATCATCAATTTTGTGCACCGTGTACCCAACAATAGAATGGTGTAATTGAATGAAAGAACAAGACTCTACGGAAAATGGTGAGGGATATGTTGCATGGTAATAATGCTCCAAAAACCTTCTGGGCAGAGGCTATTAACAATACTTGTTACATTATCAACAGATTTTATGTCTGAAAAGAAACTAAAAGAATTTCCTACGAATTATGTACAGAAAAAACTCCAAGAGTCCAAAACTTTAATGTATTTGGTTGTGTGTGTTATTATCTCAATGACAAAAACTTTTTGGGAAAGTTTGATTCTTGAAGTGATGAAGAACTTTTTCTTGGATACTTAGGTTCAAGTACTGCTTTCAGTGTCTTTAACAAGCATACCTCCACCGTTCAAGAAACTATGAATTTTTTGTTTGATGATGCTTCAACATTTCGTCTTACGCTCCAACCCACTGATGACACAAGTCCTGAGAATCAAACTACTGATTCTGAATCAGAGGATAAATAATCAACAACTGTTGACAATCAAGAAGCATTTCCAAATCAGGTGCATCAGAATCACTCCTCAGCTGATGTTATAGGTGAGATTCAGGGGGGAAAAATTATGCGTGGAAAGCAAATTGATTACAAACAATTAGCTGGAAACGCTGCTTTTTTCTTTTTTGTGGCTCAACGACAAAGCGTTATCTATTTCCTAGAATATGTGTGTTTTGTTTCAAAGATTGAACCATAGACATATACAGAAACTTTGTTAGATGAGTTTTGGATTGCATCTTTGCAAGAAGAGCTGACATATTTTCATGGTTGGATGTGTGGGTTCTTGTTCCTCGTCCTAAAGATGTCAATGTGGATTGCACAAGATGAATTTTCAAGAACAAGATTAACAAAGATGGAAATGTTGTCAGAAACAAGTTTCGGCTGGTTGCTCAAGGTTACTCTCATGTTGAGGGCATAGACTTTAAACGGACCTTTGCATTAGCAGCTCATTTAGAGTTTATCACATTTATGATTGAAATGGCTTGCAAGATAGGGTTTAAACTGTATCCGATAGATGTTAAAAGTGCTTTTCTAAATTGTTATCTTCAGAAAGAGGTCTATGTTGAACAACCAAAAGGGTTCAAAGATCCAAAGCATCTATATCACATTTACAAACTCAACAAAGCTCTGTACGCTCTCAAATAGGCTCCAAGAGCTTGGTTGATTCTCTCGCCTCGTTTCTGATTGAGATAAAGTACACACGGGGTAGTGTAAACAAGACTTTGATCATTCTCAATACTATGGAAAGATTCATTGTGGTGCAAATTTATGTTGATGATATAGTGTTTGGATCTACCAATCAGACGATGATTGATAAGTTTGTTAAAGTCATGACTCAAGAATTTGAGATGACTATGAATGGTGAATTTACTTACTTCTTTGGATTGCAAGTAAAACAGACGTCTGATGGGGTCTTTGTGAATCAAAGCACATATGCAAAGAATCTAATTCAGAAGTTTGGGATGGAAATCAGCAAGGCAGCAAAGACACTTGTGGGGTCAAATAAAGAGCTCTAAGAAGATGAATCAGGAAAATTTGTGGATGCTACATCATACAGAAGTCTGATTGGAGGATTATTGTATTAGACTACAAGTCGCCAGATCTCTGTTTCTCAGTAAGATTATGTGCAAGATTTCAAGAATGTCCTAAGGAAAGTCACCTCACAACAACAAAATGTATTTTAAATACATGTGCAGAACTCAACATCTTGTGATCTTCTACACTAAAGATACCACCACAAGTTTGACATGGTATTATGATGCAGATTAGGCAGGGAGTATCGATGATCAAAAAAGTACAAGTGGAGGATGCTTCTTCATGTCAAACAATCTGATAGCCTTGTTCAGCAAAAAATCAGAATTGTACTTCCTTGTCAACTGCAAAAGTAGAATACATCTATGGATGAAACAGATGTATGCTGATTATGGTATGACCTCTGAACTTTTGCTTGTTTATTGTGATAATCAAGTGCTATATGTATTGCAAAAAATCTTGTTCAGCATTCACGAACTAAGCATATTGATACATGTCATCATTTTATTCGTGAACTTGTTAAACTAGTTAAACTTGATCATCTGAACACTGAATATCAACTGGCTGATTTGTTTACTAAACCTTCGTCTTTTCATCGTTTTGTTCAATTACGAACATCAATTGGAATATGTTGTTGCTGATTTTGTTCTTAAGGTGTTTGTTAAGTTGATTGAAAGCATAAACTTAACTATGGAAAAAGATAGCAGACACCTGAAAATTGCCGACATATATCATGGCTGATTTGAACATGTTGAAAATAGATGTCTATCATGCCGTCATAAGTTGATCTCTGAATTGGAATATTAAATGTTAGGAAAAAGAAGTCAAATAGCTAAGAAGGGTGAATATATTTCCACAAAATGGTGAAGTATCTGAATCATAGGTTGAAAAGTCAAGTGATATTTTTGATTCATGCAATTGATGCAATATCGTGGCTATGATTACTTGTCAGAAAAATGATCAAGAAAGGTACACCGACTTCAATTGAGTGCTTTGCATTCAAGAAAAACAATTTCAAAGGAAATTCCAGCTGTTTTTATTTGATATTCTCAAGTCCTTAAAAGTACTTGTGAAAAAGCATGCTAGTGTAAAAGTTTAGCCACCAAATATTGATCCTGATTGTACGTCTCAAAGAGTAGAGAATATGCTTGGTAGTTGCAGAACTTGAGTTTACTATGAACAATCAATCTTGGCAAAGGTAATGTCTAGTGTATTGCAATTTGGAAATTTAAATACTTAATCTTCATCGAGTGTTTATATGGTTGAGGTTTAATTCCAGGTCACTCACAAGTATCTTTTGAAGTTGAATATTGATAATAAAAATCCTTAATCAAGTGCTAGAATTCTCATCAGTTCTTTTATCTTCTTTGTGGATTAATTGGTCAATGCAAAAAATTAGAAAAAATGAAGTGGGTTTTGTTTATTTATGCGGGCCTAAGAGAAGATAATTGTTTAGGCGAGAGACTAAGAACTGAATCATCGGCCAAATCAAGGGTGAGAAGTTCAAGATACGACCATTAGTTGAAGGCTTCTAGTACTTGTTCGTTTCCTCTTCACTTCACTTATCTAAGAAACACACAAATAAATTAAGGTTTGAGGAAGAAGAAATCAAGGGTCAACAATGGAGAATTCTCAACACATCACTTCTCACGAATACAGTCTTGCAACCCTAGTAGCGTACCTCACTAATATGGAGTGAGCCATAGTTTCGTCCAAACCCAAAGGTTTGAGATTTCCATCGATAGCAAGAATCACTATTCTAACCTTTGATCCAGTCGTTCCGTATTATGGTACGGTTCTGCCACCTTCAGAAACAATTACACCATACACAGTTGCAGATGCACCTTAGTCTGATCCTCAGATCTCCGATGATCTTCCAGTTCAACTAATGGAATCCTAAGCCACATGACCAGATGTCTCACAACTCTCTACTGAAGCACCAAGAACAACATAGTGACCCCATTCAGCGTTTCTTGATGATTTTGAAGAGGTAGATGTAGAACCAGAGAAAAGTCATCTCTCTGAACCTTGCAATATCACTCTTTCTTCTATGATGATGCAGACGGACAATGATTTCAAGATTGATGATGATGTTGAAGTGACTGGCTTCACCAAAGCTCTGTCTCTTGATGATTCAAGTTGCAGAAACGGCCTTCGCAAGTGCAAGATAAACCTGGACAAATCCTGGTCCTTGTAAAACCTATCGTGTTATCAAAACAAAATCATGTGCGCAAAGTTCAGGAAACATATCAGTGGAAGTTGATCCGGCAATCTTCTCTTCCCCAGATGATTTCTGTAGGTATCAACTTTACTCTTCTCAACAAGATTACTTCAATGTTAAACATGCATATAAATTTAAGGAGAATGGGTCGGATTTAGTAAAATTATTGGAAGATGCTGGTTTAATAGGTTCAGTTCATACGGTTGTCGATTATAATTCTGAAGTTTTGTGGGAGTTTTGGGCAAATGTGCCTTATACAGAAGTAGATAATGAGACTTAGTATTTTTGAGGGGTTTTGATTATACTGTCTGCTTCCGGAATTAATGAACTGTTAGGTGCTCCAGATGTTCTTGATCATTCTGATCCGCTTAAATTGGAGGGAGTTCTCTATGAAGATATTGTACGCTAGTGAACATAGGATCAGTTATGTGTTTGTCTTAGGTTAAGAAGGTTCATCTCCTGCCTTTGTACAATCAGTTGTACAACATATGTTGCACAAATGGGTTCGCAACTTCTAATGATGGCTATTTTAGTGATATATGAATGCAGCTTGTTTATAAGATTGGGAAACGGATTCCATTCAATCTTGGAGGCAGTTTTTTGGCAAATCAAATATGTCGCTATCTCAACTAAATTGGTCAAATCCAAACTCTTTCTTCCATACCCTTTGTTACTCACTCGCCTCCTAGCCAGTGAGCGCTAGGTTCGAGTTACTACATCTCCAGTCAGGGTACAAAGATCAATGCACAACAAACGAAAAGGAAAATCCCAGAGTGCTTCTCAAACTTTGTATTCTCACAAGGAGATGATGGAAACTCTTTGTCTTTGGCACTAAGGTTGTGCATCTCTGTAAGGAAGCAGTAGCCAAAGGTAAGTATCCTCTCACTTATAGTTTCTGTTTTTTTAACTTGATGTGCTACTAAACATGGGGAGAACAGGACTCTGATCAGAAATAAGAACCTGATGACAATCAGATTCATGAGCTATATGATTGAGGGGGAGTATATGGTTAAGGGGGAAAACATTATCGGCTTTTTTTTTTGTCGACTTGTGGCATTTGTTTTTGAACTTGATAGCTAACAAATATATGCTTTAGTCTATATGTTAGTGTTACTCTTGAATAAGTGCAGTTACTTAGTCATTACATCAAGTCAAAAAAGGAAGATTGAAGTTGCTTGTTGCAGATCAATGAGTCATGTGCAAATCAAAAGTACCTAATGTAGTAAAGATCATGTGACAGGCATTTGAAGCATGGAGCAGATGTTTTCTTAAGTGGTTAAGAGATTCAAATGAATATCTCATAAGAGAATATTTTAAACCAAAGATAAGCATTATCAAGAGCTGAAGATAAAGCTCATCAAAAAAAGATCTAATTAGATTTTGTAGTTAGTTGCGAGTTTGTAAGAAACAGACTTGTGAGCCTTTTTGTTATATAAGGGATCTCAATTGTAAATAGAGTCTCCAAGAATTTGGTGATAAAGCTTTAGGGAGCTTGTGAGTTGAGTAACTTTAAGGATATTGGTTAGGTGAAGTTTTAGGTTAGTTTCTAGAATAGGATATTACCAAGAATAATTTTTTTTGTGGAAGAAAAAATTTACATTTACTTATAAAACATATTTCTTATTTTAGAACTTTTGTTAGCATGGAATTGTCATTTTCATATAGTTCCAGTTAGACAATATTGTATTGTGTATTGCCTAAATAAATTAATTTTATGATTTAAAGATGTATGCACTAAAAATTCTCTCTTGAAATTCTTTCTACTCTTTCGAAGTTTTTTTCAGCTTCACGATTGTCTTTACAGTGAATGCTAGTGACTTAGTCACCATCACGTTTCACCGTTTTTTGTCTTATATCTCAGAAATAAATACCGTTGAAAATCCGGTCTTAGTTTTACCAGCATTTCTAATTTTTGTACCACTTAAGTTGGTTTTTCCGTCTGTCTGTGACCGGGACAGCATCTTCCTCCAATGTTTCATCTTTATTGTGGACAGCCTTCAACTTCATAAGCCAGATCTGAACATGTGGTGCGTAATTCTTTGGCACTTTTACTGTCTGCTCTTCGAGAAGTGTTAGAGCACTATGGTGGTCGTTTATCCGAAGTTGATCGAAGTTTCTATCTCCATGTGTTGTTGCTTGGCGGCGGCTTCTACTACTACTCAACAAAAAGTGAAATCTATGGGTTATGGCGATTGGGTTTCCCAGCGGCAAAGCAATGATTTACCAGCTTCTCCGCTGACAATCTTGGTGTCTTCGGTGGTGTGGAGTTTGGGTACGGCGATTGGCTAAAAATTTTAAGATTCAGCCTTTCGTTAGATAATATAACATGGACCCTTTGTTATTAGGCTTCGTTTACTTGACCCAAATTATTTTAGTTTGCTTTTCTAATGTAAACCCAATTATGCCCTGTGCGCTTTTATATAATAAAAGCTTCCAACAAAAAAAAATGTATGCACTAATGCACATTGCTGAACTTCGTTAAATCACAATGTGCATTATGTATCACCCACCTTTTTCATATTTGGAAACAGGTCGACTATGCACTTGTTTGACAAAAGTTAAGCTACAAGTGAGCATATAAATAAATACCTTGGGCTACATGATTTTGTGTCCGGCCCATTATTTTTTTCATGGTGGATTTTGCTTTTCTGAAAAGAAAAGTCTCTTTGTATTATTTGCTTGATCAAATCCCCTTGCACCAATATTATCAGCAGAGTGAGCGATTCTTTGATCAAAACCACATGTCATGTTGATTTCACGTTGCAGTATAATGAACTCATGTTGGAGACTTGGAGTTGTGGATTGAAATGATGAATCAAAGTAAGGACTTTCTATATTGAACGAACTAATTATTAGATTAATTTCGACTAATGCTCGAATCATACAAGTACAGAGGTCATATTGAGATTCTTAACTAAGTCAGAAAGAATAAATTAATAAATGAATGAATTAAAGTTAAACTAGAATGTAAAGCTCTCAAATTTCTAACGTCACATATATAAAATCTCTCTCTATGATACTTCTTTTCTTTCTAGATGAAGGGGAGCAACGGAATTATCATCACACTGATATCGTCAAAGGACCCTCGAGAAGCAGACAGATCCACGAGCTTCTTACAAGCTGACAACAACAATGACTTGTCCGTTCCTACGCACAAGGGACGAGCAATGTCTATTGCTTCCTGGTTACTGACCTTGTCCCATAGACCATCTGATGCCAAGATTAAGAACTCGTGCTCCTCATGGATTCTTAACATATTTATCTCTGGTTCGGCTATAACCCATTTCTTAAGATGAGCATCTCCGAATCCTCTTGACACTGCTAAAGATCCTTGGATTCTCCATACACCATGAAACGTATCAACATATCCACCCTGCAAAACAATGAATCTACTATTAGACACCATACTTTCCAAATTCTCATACCAAAACTTTAATGATCAGGATGTGATGATTCTCACCGTGGTTTCAATTCTTTTGCGTTCATCGTCTCTACACGGACGGTGATCGGAAGAAAGAGCCTGAGCCACACCTCCTACACTCATAACAGCACGGCAGTCACCAGCGTTTGCCACCACGAGGTTCCCGTCACGGACCAGAGCTGTGACAGAGCATGAGCCGCCCTTAACGTCTTTCTCCTGAAGAAAAGCTGCGTCTGTGGTCAAGTAACCTCGTTTCACCGCGTCAGCTATCTCTGACTCGTCTGTTTTACCGATTACTTCTTCTACAACGTTCTTATCTAAGTTCTTAGCCGCAAACTCAGCCGCTTTGACTCCTCCGTGACCATCGTAGACTCCGAATATCGCCTACAAAAATTCACAAAGCAAAATCCACGTTTAGAATCGCGTTTCATCGAGCAAGTTCAATGGTTTCAAGTGGTTCCATTCAGGGTTTCAATTTTCCCAAAGTTGTTGACTCGAAACCCTAACTACCGATGTTGCCAATCAAAATAACCACCCCCGATGATTTCTAAACCGAAATTGAAGATTCTAAATTACCTGTTTGTTATCTCCATTAAGATTGGTGATGGCAGAGAAACGATCCTCCATAGCTGCTCTTCTTCCTCTCTTACAATAAACAGAATAACCATCACCTTCGGTCTCCACCTCTCTACTCGCTTCCCTCGGCGTCGCAACCACAGCCGGCGAAGAAGCCGTTGGAGCTAATAGATCGGCTGTACCAATCGGAATACAAAGCCTCGTGGGACGTTTCCTCTTCAAAACCCCTACTGAAGGAGACTGACCGGAACAGGAAGCAGAAACAGAGTCCGATCCAAAACTTAACGGCGGAGGAGCGAATCCAGTCGGTGGCTTCTGAAAACGGAGACGAAACGGCGATTTAGGAGAAGGCGCAGCGGAGGCAGAAGGTGAAGAAGGAGAAGAGGTTTGAGGTTTAAGATGAGAAAGAGTTAGAGATACAGATTCTTGTGGCGAGGAGAGGATCGAAGCTTTGTTGCAGCAGAAAAGTGAAGACGACGGCGAAAACACCGGTGAATTACAAACAGCGATTGAACAAGACATGGTTGTAAATAATAATTCGATTTCGGTTTCTGAAAGATTAAGATCTATTTTGTTGAAGAAGATTGAAGATTTTGTGTGTTTCTCTCTTATGTCTCTGATTTATTAGGATGTGTGACGACGAAGGAGAGAGAGATGAAGAAGATTTAAATACCAAGGAAGAGAAATTAATAATTGTATTGCTGAAAAATTGATGAATTTGAGTCCGTGTTTATCGAGCCGCTTCTCATTTATTCAAACTTTGTCACTTTCATTGACTTACTAAAAGACGTAAATGCCCCTTATAACTTTGTATTCCTCTATTTACGGCTTGGTCTTCACAAAGAAGCTATTGTTGCTTTTCTTTTATTTTTGAGGAAACAGAAACAGCTTCAATCTACTCTTGTTGACCAGATAAAGCTAAAATATATTGTCTTTTTTTTTCCAAGAAAATAATAATAATTTGATCTTTTTTAGAATAGAGAAAACTATTTCAATTTGGGTTTCATTTCCTCCTAAAAATGGAAAATACTTCTTCTCATAATTTATCAAATATTTTTTTCTTCGTAATTTTTATTGTAGGGATATTGCATTACAACCTAATTTTAAATTTATATTATGCATTTTGTTAACATATAAAATTAAAAATAATAAAAATAGAGAGACAATAACAAAAAAGCTGAAAAATGTATATATTATTTCGACCTTAAATTTTTTACAAATATTTGGATTTCTTTAAGGTATGATTCTCCTATCTCTATTTATATACATTTGTTTACTTATTCTTTTGGTCATTTTATTTTGTATAAATTTGCATGTTTACAAAGACAAATAGTAAGACTGTGTTTAGTGTCAATGACAAAAAAAAAGGAATGTGTTTAGTGAATAGTTATAATTTATGTAAGATAAATATAATGTAAAATGATTGGATAAAATATCTTTAAATATTAAGTATGGTGTTTGAATTATTAATTTTGTTCAAGAGTTATATTAAGTTTGGTGTTTAAATGATTAATTTTGTTCAAAAGTGACTTGGTCTTTATCATAAGGTATCCACACAAGTGGAACTTCTTCATCCACCGTCATACAACAAAATGCACAAATTAAGCAGACTATGAATTTCATAATAATATAAAATAATAAGAACACTTATATAAAATAAAATAATATCAAAAGAAAAAAACAACAAAACAGAAAAGAGTATTCTTGGAGGATGAAAATGTCATTGACAACCCAACAAAAAAAATTAAAAAAGTGAAGTAAGCAGGTTTTGGTGAAGTTAGTGAGGGTAAAAGAGACAATTAAAGGTAAGTCAAAAACACGTCTAAAGGAAAAGGAAAAATAATAATACAAAAAAAGGGTCCCTATTATTATGTATGTGGTGTATATAACTTAAACTTGGTAACGTATCTGTGTAAAAGAAGTGTTAATTGATGATGACTCATAATAAGAAAAACAGAATCTTAGAGACTAAGGACCGTTTGTGGGTCCGATAACATGTCGTGTTTTCATTGGCTCAAAATTTGCTGGTCGCAGTCGCAGCTTCTTAGCAAGTGACCGTTAAGGACTCAGGAGGAGCCTTCCTTTTTTTCTTTTCTTTATTTTTTATATATATTTGATGACCGACCGTTGTGTGATGTGAATTCATCTAATTTAATAGTTTTCTGGAAAATTAATTTGTTTTTATTATCTCATTTCACATGAGGTCTTCTTATTAAAAACACATATACATACAACAAGTCTCCTTCAGAGAGTGTAACTTTTTATATTACTCGTGACAACTATAACGGATCGTTTTTTTCCTTTTACTAAACGGTATTCGTTCGAAGGAATAATTTCGAATATACTTTTATATACTAGGTAATGAAACCGCGCGATGCCACGCGGACTTGAACACATTATATTTTTTTTTGTTTATTACATACAAATATAACTGAACTAAAAATACTGTAAATTCAAAAGGGTTTCCATAAGTTAAAGAATTAATAATTCATTTTTGTTAGAAGTGAACTAACGGTTTCTAAAGAACTATTAGCGGTCACTCGTAGATTGACAACCTCTAGAAAGGACTTTTTTCCCAAAAAATTCTTAATCGAATTTAGTATTCTCTCAAAATAGTTTCCATCCGCAATTCTCGCCACAACGAATATTTTACTGGCTATAGACGTTTTATTGATGGATCCTAAAAAAATATGAATCTCAAATCCGGATTGGACTAGTTCTAGTTTCCAGATTCAGTAGACGGCGAATACATGGGAGCTCGGAGAATCTTTCGAAGCCTTTCTACCCATCACTCAGAGATCAAAGCTTTATTTTGGACAATGGAATCTCTCTTGGCGCTTGGTGATACCTAAATAAGATTGAGCCCACCAAAGCGAAGAGGTCCATTAAGAATCTCAGAACGGAAGCAAGTTGGACGACGTGATCCACGATGCAAGGTAAAACCTGACGAGCTGAACGACATTTATAATAATTGGCGAGAAATACAGAGTTGACAAGCTGACAAAAAATCAGCGGCATAATCAATCATGAAATCAGCGGACTGAGTTAATTGCGAAAAATGAAGCAATAACAGGAAACTCGAATTCAATCAACATTTATGAAGATAAAATCAATGAGAACACGTATTATGTATAAATAGAGGAATCAAAACCGAATAAGACATTCTTATCTTTACGCCAACAAAAGACTTCTACTTGTATTTGTGGATCTTACGTTACAATCGACTTAAGTATCAACAAATCGGCACCGTCTGTGGGGACCGAACAAAAAGTCACATCTTCACGGATCGAAAGCAAGCAGAAAGTCAAGGCTTACTACCAACGATGAGAGACATAGGAACTTCGGCGGATGTCACCGGAGAGCAAGCAAGAGCACACGAAGACCTCAAAGTGGCAAGAGCACACGAAGACCTCGAAGTGACCTACGACACAGGAAACATTATCCCAATGGGACCGTCTCAAACGATAACATATCAGCGACAATCTTGCACAATCATAGAGTTAAGGGAAATAGCCTCAACGACAATGGAGCATGTGCAGCAAAGCGAGTTAAGAAATCAGGACTTACAACTCCAAGTCTGGCCGCAGGAAGAGAAGTTTAGAAGACAACTCGCAGAGCACCAAAAGATAGTCATTGACGCCCGAAACTCTATCAGATGGGAAACCACACCAAGAGAGCACCACAACAGAATCCTGTGGGGGATGCATGCACCGAAAACTAGGGACAGGGCAAACCGGCCAGTAGCGTGGGCAGACCCCTTGGTCCAGGAACAACATTACAGGACAACCCCGTACGATGAGATGCGTGAAGAGTCTCCAATAGGATCAACTAAGATGAGAAGTCTGAAAGATTGACTGGCCCAAGCTGAGGCTGCATGCCGCGACCTTTGAAACGAAATACAATAGACTGCATCACCAGTGGAGGGATCCTGAACGGGGCACCAAGTGGAAGACACTCTGGGAATAGGCAAGCTCTGGCAAATGATGATGAAAACACAGCAGGAGTATGCAAGCATACGTTCTGAACTGCACCGCGCTATATCAACAATGCCAGAGATTCAATATGTGATCAAACAAACGCGACATACCCCATTCACAAGAAGGATCCCAGGGGCTCGCATTCGCAACATCGGAAAAATAAAATTCCCACAATATTCAGGGATTACGGACCTATAGCACATCTAAAGTCATTCTGACTCGCAGCTGACCGGACTCACCTCAAGGGTGACGAAGGAGATGCGGGCTTTTACAGGTTTTTCTCTGAAAACCTCATCGGACCCGCCCTGGATTGGTTTTCGACGCTGCCAAGGGAATCTATAGATGGATTCGAGCAACTCGCAAAGTGTTTCTGAAGCACTACACTATCTTCATTGAGAACCGTACAACTATAGACAGCCTACTCAACTTAACCTAGATGAAGTTTGAACCGCTACGGGACTATATAGTACGCTTCAAAGAAATGAAGTTGAGAAGTATCAATGTCCCTGACGACATGGCCTTGCTCGCGCTTAAAAAAGGGATATGACAGGTCTCGACATTTAGCCAAGATCTGACGGTCTGGCTCCCAGCTCGCTAGATGATGCACTACACAGAGCAACCCACTTCATCAACTAGGAAGAACGGAGATCCGAGCTCAGGCGCCCCAAAGAGGTCAAGAAGCGCTTTGAGAACAAAGAAACCACGAAAGCACAGTTAGTGACAAGTAAAGTCCAAAGCAACAGCCGACACCAGAACAAGAAAATACCGACAGGCCGTCACTCATTCTCGGTGGGGAATTTTAAAAACAGATAACCACTGGATATGTCGAAATATTGCGACTACCATCAAATACACGGGCATACGCTGGAAGAATGCAAAGTGGTCAAGTGGCTTAAAGAAAAAGGAAAATGGGAGGAAGGAATGAAGAAAGAATGGAAGAACAATGTGGAACGTCGAAAATGACATAGGAGTTTAGCTGAACAGGAAGAAACCGTCGAGGTAGGAAAAAATAAAGAATCTACCAAACCTCAAGTCAGAGTCATCATAGGAGGATCTTATCTGTGCGGGAGTTCAGTCAACTCCATAAAAGCACATCAACAGAAAGCAGAAATGCGACCTCCAAACTCAAACATGTGTCGAAAGGATGACCTCACGACTGTGACCTTCAAAGAAAGTGAAACTGCTCACCTCGAAAAACCACATGACGACACACTCATTATTGAACTAGACATCGGGGGAGTAGAGCTGGCAAGGATTTTGGTCGACACAAGGAGTTCTATCGACCTGCTGTTCTACGATGCCTTCAAGAAAATGGGCTTAGAAGATAACAAACTTGTGGGGGTAAAAACAACCCTCACAGATTTTTCTTGCAACACCGAGACTATAATGGGAATGATACGACTACCGGTAATTGTCTCCAGGGTCAGGAAAGTAACGAACTTTATGGTAATCGATGCGCCATTACCCTTTAACGCGATCCTAGGAAGACCTTAGCTTTACACGATGAAAACGGTAGCATCAACGTATCACTAGTGTGTGAAAATCCCAACTGATGATGGAGAGGGAGTCATATACAGCACTCAGGCCGCATCATGCCGATGCTACCAAGAAAGCTTCAAACGAACTCGAGGGCAAACTTTGTAGCAATTAACCGACAACTCGCCAGACGCTAGTAAAAAGATGGACGATCTCACCAACCAAAGGCCAGAATCTCCTTGAGCTTGGAATTCGAAGCCCGAAGATCGTCGAACTTCTTGCTCGAGAGAGAATTCATGAGTTTAGTCTCCAGAGTAAAGACAACGTTTTTCATCTTGTTGATCGCCTAAGCGACAACCAAAATTCCATTATAAAATCTCAAAGGTTGAAGCCGGAAAAGAAAGAGACTAAAAATCAAGGTCACAAGCCCGGGCTTACAGCACGAGAGTAGTCTCAAATTTACCCCGCTCAGAAATTTGATCTACAACAGAGGCCTCGTTCGTGTTGAGAAAGGCAGAGATCCCGAGCTGATTCTCGGGAGGGCGATGGCCAGCATCAACAGCAGAGGAGCCCAAAGGAAGCCCAGTCGAGACCACGGTTTGCATTTTACGGCGGGTGCATTTTGCGAGAGGGACGACATTAGAGTCAGAAGTTAGCAGATGAGAGGCCTAAATCTGGGAGGAAGCACCAATCCCTTGAAGCCGGAGACTATTGTGCATACCAGACTGCTCCTCCTTAATGATCTTCTTCATCTTAGGAGCCAAAATAGGCATCTCAGTCAATCGAGGCATGCGAGAAGAAGTAGAAGCGCGAACGCGGATGGAAGACATAGAAGGTTGCTTAGCTGTGCAACAAAATTCAGTAAAAAAAAAAGAAGAAGGAGAGAAGGAAAAACCGCAGAGATTGGCGAAACTAACCAACAAGATCCCTGGGAATAATCGTCGAAAAAGTTAGACAATGCCTAATTCGCACCACAGAAAAGGAATCCCAATGCACCTTGCCGTCTCTCAACTTATTCAAAAGAGTGGATGCAGCGGTAGTGAGATCAGGAGTGGGATACTTTGCAAAACGAAAGAAAAAGGTAAGGAACCAAGTATGGTAAAACATACAGACATATATAAATAAAAATATTTATAGTCAATCAACCGGATCTGTCTCTCCAATTTCGAATAATATAATTAGGGTTAAATTCCTCAACTGTGTCCGGAGAAAGCTTGAAAAAAAGAACTTCGGCATCTAATGCGTATCCTTGCCGGGAATACCATCGAGAACCTTTCGGGCACCACGATTAGAGAGATACACAGTCTTGGAGCCAAGATTCCGTTTGACAATGTAAAAAGTAAGGAGCTCGTAAGCCCCAATCAAAACGCCGGTCTTAGCACGTTAAACTAAGAGAGCGAGAACGACGCGAAGGAACGACGGACACATTTGGCCAAAGGAATGATTTAAGGAATGAAGGACTAAAAAGAGAGAACTATGAATGGGGAATCGAAGATGGTAATCAGAAAAATAGACGGCATAGGCACTAAGCCATCCCGGCGGAGCATCATCGGGAGATTGGTCCTGTCCCGAAAGGCAACAGAGACGCCGAATTTCATTAAGTTCTGCAGCATTCAAACTTCGCGACTTTCTCCGTTTAGAATCCCCAGGCCCAGCCAGTTGTCTCTGAGGAACATCGGAGATAGTCTTAGAGTCGCCGGCATAATCAAAGGAAGTATAATGAGAAGTGAGAGGCCTAGTACTCGATTCGGCAGACATAAAATTTCGAGAGGAAAGAGTAGAACGAGAAGAAAAGCTCATACACAGCAAAGCAGCGAATGTGAAAAACTACTAAAAATCACGAAATTAAACAATTCGAATAGCAAAGGAAACAAGAAGTACCTGTTAAAGGAAGTGGGCGGCGAAATAACTAAAGCAAGGAAGGGGAGAAATTTTAAAACTCGTAATGATTCACAACCGGGGGAGCCGGTAATCATTAACCTCCCAACAATCCAACCATTAAAATCAAAAAAAATTTGAATAAACGGCTAAGATTGCCCAAAGAAGAAACAAATGAGTCATGCTACTAGTAAATCGAGCCCGACGACATAAACCGGGACAACCAAAATTTATCCCGCGTCATCCAATAAAGGAGGTGAACAAGTCATGTTGGAAATTATCCGAAGCCCGACAACTTAAGCCATGATCATCAAAATTTACCCCGCAAAGTAAAATACGTCAGGAGGGATAAAGCGCAATCGACAAAGGAGATGCGAATAAATATACAATAATCTCGTAGAAAAAGACGAGGTGATCTCGACAAACAAAACTGGCTAGACAAGAATAACAATAATAAAAGTGCCTTCAAAGAATAAAAAGACAGATAATCAATCAAAAGGCAAATCACCAACCAGTTTAAACTTAGAAGGAGCCCAAAAGTGCATACGATAATCAAAGTGCATAAGGGACAAAAGATAAAAGCAACAAAGCTAAAACACGAGTAAAAGAAAGAGATTTTTCAGATATCGCTCGAGCCGCCTCCCAAAGTGGGCAAAGGAATGCATCCAACATCAGTGTCGAGACCCTCATTGGAGTCAGTAGGGAAGTACTCGCGCCCAGAGCTGAAGTCGGACACCTTGTTAACATCGTCCTCATAACCTTCAAAGGCAAGATGATCCCTTTCAGCGTCCAAAGAAAGGGTATCAGAAGACAAAACCCTAGACTTCACCTCCTTGACGAGCTTGGAATGGAGATCATCCCTAGATTTGATAACCCGGTAGTTAGAGTACTTCCTAAAGCGGTGAAACTTATTCCAGACCTTGGCGAGGTGCTTCTTGAACCTCTTCTTCAACATGCGGGAATTTTTCCGAACAGCCCGAGCCACCGCCCTCTCGCAAGAGACCTTCTACTCATAACACTCAAAAGATAGGGTCTTCAACACATAATCGGCCTCACTACGAGTATAAGCCAATTTCATCTTCGTGTTATCCACCTCAGCCCAAAGCATGGCAATCTCAACATCGTTCAAAATCCTCATTGAGTCCGATGGAGCATGAGAAGATGAACCCGCAACATTCAAAAGTGCACCAGACAAAGAGCCTGACTCAAAGGCACCAACTAACTTGTTCAGCGCAGCCATAAACTGAAAAAGGGAAGAACAATTACGAATACAGTAAAAAAGATATCACCATGAAGAAGAGAGAAATTCGAGGTTACTGTTCCAAAGGTCCCTGCAAGCTCAATGTATAAGTCCTTGGAAGCCATAGACTCCAAAGAGGGGAGCCCATGGCCTCGAGACACCATATGGTGGACGAGCTCGAATAACTTAACAAGATCCTCCACGATTGGGTGGTCGCGAGTATGATTGAACGACCACGAGTGACAAGAATTTCTGGAAGATGGACTAAGAACATTGCGAGCCCGCTTGAAAGGACGCTCGCTACCAGAAAACGAAGGACGGGGGCGAGTAGACTGGCTCACGCAGGGATCTTTACCACTCCTCCGCCCCACTGAGGGTTAAGCCACCAGAATTGAGCCTGCAGTATCAAGAGGGACCTCAGCATCACGAACAGGGGACATGTGAGAATCGCCACCCTGAGGGTAGATCGACACCTCCTCACGAACGGACGCCCCCGATTGACGTTGGGAATTGAAGGGCAAAGAAGAAAGTAATTACAACCAGCGAGACTAAGCAATTACAACCAGCGAGACTAAGCAATTACAACCAGCAAGACTAAGCAATAACGACCGGTAAAACTAAAGTATAATAAAAAGAGAAAGGCAGAATTCCTATAAGAAAGAAGAAAGCTAACCAGCGCGCGCAGGGGAACCAGCCCGACCGGAGCGACAGGGCGAAGGAGACTTAGTAATTGGGTACATGAGGAGAATCATGAATGAGAAAGCAGAACGGATCCTCTCCCGGTTGAGCGAGCTCCAGTGACAGCCGACCTGTTTAAACTTCTTGACCAAAACAGACAGATCCCCAGGCGACAAGACAGGATTGTGAGTAACTGCAAATCAGAAAAGAAAAATGTAAGCTACACGACGTCAACATAAAACACAAAGCAAGACTTAATTACTACGCCAAAAAAAAATCCAGACCGCAAGCGGAGTTCCTGAAATCAAGCAACTGATCGGGAGGGAAAATCCCAATCGATTCAGGACAAAGCCTGAAACACAAAGACTTCTCAGACCAACCATCCTGACGCACCAAGAGACCTTCGAGGAACTTAATGTTAGGGTTGGGATAGGAATAAAAAAATGGCCGGTCTCCTACCCGGCGAACTGAAAAAAGTTGGAGGAAAAACCCCGGAGACAGCATCTCACCGACCTCGCGAGCAAGAACTAGAGAAGCAAGCATAGAACATAGAAGTTTTGGAATTACATGCTTCAAAGAAAGACCTAATGAACTAAGAAGAAATAAAAACAGTTCAGGAATAGGGAAAGAGAGGTGGCAATCCTTGAAAAAAGAGGACGAAATCAAGCTGTAACCCGGAAAAAGTAGGAGGCAACCAGAGATTGATAGCATCAGGAACCTGATGTCTGACACGAAATGCCTCCAAATCTGTCACCGAAAGATAAGGATGACGGGAAGAAGAACTGGCACTGGCATAAGAACAATCTTTCTTCGAAGACCATTCAGACACAGTGGAAGAACGAGCCTTAGACGAAGAGGGGTTGCCAAACAAAGTACGGGGAGCCAACGCAACAAGAGAGAAGGAAGTTGAAAAACAAGAAGAGAAAACTAGAGAGATAGCAGAGAAGAAGAACGAAGGAGTTATCAGAAAAGTTATCGCACAAGAAGTTATAACGAAAAGGAAAAAACTGTAAGAGCAAAGAAATGTGAAAAGTCTCACCTTGAAAACTGTGAAGCGCACGACCTCAACTACAATGGCAGAGGCAATTTTTAAAGAAATAAACCCGAAGAAATCGGACACCAAAAACGGTTAAGAAGGAAAGAAAATTGCGGGAAAAGGAACTAAGATCTTCTCGAAAATCTTTCAGATTCAAGAAAGATTTGGGGGGCAATTGATGATACCTAAATAAGATTGAACCCACTAAAGCGAAGAGGCCCATTAAGAATCTCATCATAGAAGCAAGTTTTACGTAGTGATCCACGATGCAAGGTGAAACCTGATGAGCTAAACGACATTTATAATGATTGGCGAGAAATACGGAATTGACGAGCTGGCGCAAAATCAGCGGGCATAATCAATCATGAAATCAGCGGACTGAGTTAATTGCAGAAAATGAAGCAATAAAAGGAAACTCGAATTCAATCAACATTTATGAAGATAAAATCAATCAGAATAAGTATTATGTATAAATAGAGGAATCAAAACCGAATAAGACATTCTCATCTTTACGCCAACAAAAGATTTTCTACTTGTATTTGTGGATCTTAAGTTACAACTGATTTAAGTATCAACATCGCTTCAAATAACAAAAATTGAGTTCTCAACGGATTGTGAGAATATACTAAAGATCCTGAATCAACCAGAGGAGTGGCCAGCTTTCCTTCCATACCAAGAGAAATCTCGCGGCTAAGATTTTTGTTCTGTTTTTCTCTCTTATTGTAATTCCTAAATCTTTAAATCATTAAACTGATTATTTCCCCCGTCAAATTAGAGAGGTAGCTAATGATTTATCGTTGTAATTTTCTCTCATTGGGTTTTATTAACATATTATTATTGACAAAAAATAATATTTCGTTCTTATTAAAGAGTAAACAAGTAACTACATTTGATGGTTACGAAAATAAAATGTTTCAAACTACCAAATAAACACTAGAGTTAAAATTAATTATCTATTTGAGTACAACTAAAAATTCCTAAATAGAATAATTTTTAAAATATACATACTTATAAGTTGAATTGTTTTTAAATTTTTATGACAATATTAAATACTTTTAATGTAAAAATATAATTGAGCTAAAATATTGCAAATGCAAAAGTTATAAGTTAAAGAATTAATTATTTGTTTATGTTAAATAGTAAACAAGTAACGTTATTTGAACGTTTCCAGAATAAATGATTTAGAACACCAAATTAACTCAGATTAATAATAATTATTTATTTGAGTACAAATTAGGATACTTAAATGTTATAGTTTTGTTTTAAACTTTCTTTACAAGTATAAATGTTTTTAATGTTAATGAAAATATTTATTTTTAATGGAAATATTTATTAAATATTAATATAATTTGAGGTAATAATACTGTACATGTAAAAAATAATAATTTATATTCGTTAAAGAGTAAACAAAAAAGAATATGACACCTAACAATATTTGATACTTATGAGAAGAAATGATTCAAACCACCAAATAAACACTTTAATTAAAATTATTTATCATTTTGAGTACAACTACACATACCAAAATGTAATTATTATTTTTTTCCAATATACTTATACCAAAAATTTTACTTATTTTTCTCACGTTATTTTAAACTTTATGATAATTAACATTTACTTAGATGGCTATAACACTTCTTTTAAAATATTTAATATATTTAAAGCATTTTCTTTGTTTAATGGTTTTTTTCTATTACATATTTTCTATATTTTGTTTCTTTTCTCAACGATCTCAATTTTTTGTTTTATATAGTTTGTTTTATAATTGAAAATAAGCAAAACACTATTGTTAAATTAATTATTCTTTCAATATTTTTAATTAAATAATATAAATATTAATTTCTGTCGTTTACTGTTTCATATATAAGTTTCGAATAAAAGAAATTTACAAAAAATTTATTACAGAAAAACAACAACACATTGTTAAACATACAAATTTATTATACTAATGAGGCAATTCATACCTACAACATGGACATTTATTTCTTGTCTCGATTTCATGAGGCATGTACTATCAAACAAGTATTTACATGACATTTTTAGCAACTTTTGTTCATTAATACAATCTTCTTGACATATTACACAATTAATGTCATCTTCATAGATTTGTTGTCCATATCAACAATATAAATCAACCTTTTCAAGGATTGATTGCTTCTTGAGTTGGTGGTGTTGATATAGCCCTCCAAGAACCTATAGATGTTTGTAGTGCTTGTGCATACTCATCAATAGAGAACTCTCAATTATTATGGATCAATAATGATATTGTTATAATATTTGATATATCACAATTAGGAGAATACACCACTTCCTCCACCATATTGACTAGATTATTTAAAATTGTATAGGCTGAAAGAATTGTGATACCTTTTTCTATTCATGCATGGAAAAAGACTATCTTATCAATAGATAGATCTGTTAAAATAAAGTTCATGGTATTAAAGTAAAATGATTGAAGTGATGACTCTAAAGAAGTAGACTTTTGTATCGTAACGATTATTATAGTTAGAACCGTCAAAATTTTCTTCATAAGCCACATCTATATATAAGAAAAGAATGCACCATCCAATTATTCTAAAGAAATAAAGATTATTGTAGTAGCGATTAATGAGTTATAAGAATGTGGTATTACGTGTTTTTTCATTACGTGAGCAACGTTTTTTCAAACAATACGAAAAGTTTATAGGTCATACTGAATTTAACAAGAAAATTTTCAATATAGTAAGAATAGTTACCGGTAACGTAGTGTTGTCATTGTACTCATATAAAGTAATTGTATCTTGTTCTCTTAATTGTTTTATTTTTTTGGTAGTACGGAGTTTTGTTTGCTGGAAGATGTAAGATGTTATATTATTTATAAGTGTGATAAATAGTTTCCAAGTTTTTTTTGTTGGGTATGATTGGTTATGTGAATAGACATATCTTTTTTGATGTCAAAGACCAGAAGCTACGCGCAAATTCTCATTGGGTCTTGGTTGTTCTTAACAGTATAGAAAGATAAACAAAAAGTGAAAGGACACATAGGTATAAAACTAACAATTTACTTTGATTAAGGGAAGATAAGTTTTGGTTTACAATAGTAGTTAACGAATATAGTTAATTTTTCAATATTCAATGTTATTTTATTTTATATATATATATGTATAAAAAAATATTTTTATTACCTTTGTAAGTGAATTATTTATATTTTAAATTTTTTTTGCTGTTTTATAATATTAAACTATCATTCTTTTACTAAAACTATCACTCATATGTAACGTTATAATAATTTGTTAAATACGTAGTATAAAGTTTTATGTTATTTTTAATGTGACAAGATAAATAAACTTGTTTTTGAAAATGACACTTTATATCAATTTCATTACAGTATAATTATTATATTGTTTCATAAATATTTCTAATACAAACGCTAAACAATTGATTCACTATTTACAATACAATAAAATTTAGGGTTTTTGATCGTATTAATGGTGATCATGATCATGTACAAATCTTTTAAGCATTTTGAACGAACATTTAATAATTATCCAAATTTTGTTTTCATCATAATAAGAACACATGAAAATGAATGTTGGAAAAAAATAAAAAAGAACACATGAAAATGAATATACAAAACCTACTAACCGCAATTATGGTAAATATTGTGTCTCGGCGTGCAGTTAAAAGTATTTATAAAAAATTTCGGATATGATTGGTTTCGTCAAGATTTTGCTCGACATGTAATAACGGGAAAGTGCTCAGCAGTTTTCTTGAAGACATCATTTTTTTATCCATATAACAAAATAAAATACATTTTCAACACCTTGCATGAAATACTATGTAAAGCTAAAAATCAAAAAGCGTTATACAAAACGAGTGTACAATGGTATTCATTGGTAGTTGTCACGACGAAGAACCCAACATGTAACCAAGGCTTTTGATAAAGAAAACCTTGAGGCAAAGTTTTTTTATGGTATAATCTTTGTTTGCTGAAAAAGGATTTCAAAAAGTAAAGACTAGATCATTTTGTCAAATTTTTATGTTCCTTGTCACAAGTAGAGTCAGGATCTCTTAATTGTTTAGAGATGTTTACTTGCGCAACCAAAGAACTTAATATGACAATCGTAACTAATAAGTATGATCAGAATGAAGATTTTTTAGTGGTACTCAAATATTATAATGGTTGGGAAGGACTTAAAAAAGAAACTAACATCTCCATATATGATGCATGTGAGATATGTGTCTGCCAAAATCAAATTGACCAATTCCTGCCAGTAATTTAGTATTGATTACAATTTTTTATGTATTTTAAGTCGTATGTGAAGATAAAACCACTGGTACAATTTTTATAGAATATTATAACAAAAAGTAGATTGAGCAGCATAGGCATGATTGTTGTGCACCTCCATAAACTCGTGGATCTTTAGCATATCTCTCTCTGCTTGTTAAAATCACTCACTGTTTCATTTTCTATTAGGAAATTTTTCATTTTTTATTTCATGTACTATGATCTGGTTTGTTAAGTGGTGTGAATTTCATAAGTGCTTATACTTTTATTAATAATCTAATAGTTCACACTGTTTCATTGTTATAGTTGTAATATAATAGGCTGCTTACGCGTAATTTATTAATTTGTCATTTTGTTTCAAATAAGTCTCGAATATGACATCAGTTTTTTATGATCCCACCCAGGAGATATAACATGTAACAGCAATCATTAAACAAGAGATCTCTAGTTTAAATACTGCTCTTATTAACCTCTAAGTATTCAAAAACTGCCAGAATAATGTGAACTTTATTATTTCCATTAACACATTAAACTTACTTACAAGATGTTGATAAAAATAAAAACAAAAAAAAATCACATGATGAATAAGCGCCTTACACAAATAGAAAACTTACTAGTGAAACAATTTAGTTCGTGAAATTATAATGAGAAGTAGACGTATTTGAAATTATCTTTAATTTTTAATTTCTTAAAAAATATATTTTAGAAGATAGAATAACAATATTCAATAGAACATAATTCTGGATTCATCAAAAATAAAAAGATAGAACAACAACACTCACTAGAAAACGATTATAGATTCAACAAAACCAATTATGAAAACAGATTTTTAAAGTGTGTATAAAGACATTTGTTGGAAAAAATTACATTTATTTTTAATGAGAAATTACAAATAAAAAACACAAGTATATACGAAAAATATGAATGAAAAGACACTAATTAAAGTTACATATGAATAGTCATAACCGCATAAAAAATAACTTAAAGAATTACTTTTAAAGAAACACACAATTGAAAAGACATATCTGTACATCGCATTTATTGAGATATTATTATCATATAAAATATGTTTTAAAAGATTGAACAATAAGACTCATTAAAACACAATTCTAGATTCAACAAAACTAATTATGAAAACAGATTTTTATAGTAGGTATAAATAGATTTCAAAAAGTATGATTAAAAAGATGTCATGAAAAGTCACAACCATATATTGCATATAAAAACATTTGTTGGCAAAAAAATGCATTTATTCCTAATGAGAAGTTACAAATAAATAAACACAAATATATATATATATATAAATATGAATGAAAAGATACAATTAAAAGTTATGTATGAACAGTCACAACCGTATAAAATATAGTCATACTATTATTCTATAGAAATACACAATTGAAAACATAACCATACATTGTCTCTATTGAGATTGTTATTATTATATAGATTATTTAACTTTTACGATGTTATATTAAGGTAATACTATATATACGAACAGATTCTTATTTACGAATGTACACATTACATATTTTAATGTACTATTCTTTTAACAAATAATGATTCAAAGGATATTGAACCAATCAAAATTTAACAGTCTCTTATGGAGACTGGTATCTTTAATAGAAGCCTCGTGAAAATTTTACCACCTGTTTTTTTTTGAAACTTCCACGTTCCTCCTCTAAGACCCACGTGTCCCACTTCTTTTTTAACACACGATCATTGCAGTTTAATTCATTTTTTCTCTTCACTTTCTTACATTCTCTTAATCGTCTTTCTGAGTGATTGTCTGATCATTAACCTGTTTCAGTTTTCACTTATCTCTCATTCAATTCATAACACAAACATGGCATCCAATCCAAAAAATCGCAAATCTTTAGTACCTCACTCAAGCTCTTCTGAATTTACTCTTTTCGATCCACTAAAGCCATATAAAACTACACAGATAGAGCTGATTCTTGCCAATCAATCTATAAATTTAAAGTTAATAATTTTAGTTTCTCAATTAAAAAGTAACAAGGTTAGTCATAATCATACTATTTCTATTAACACATTACTTTCTAATATTTGACTGCAAGTATGAGAAACTAAAATTATGAAATCTCATTGTTGTTTTTAATGGGTATGTTATTTGTTTACCTAAGTTATACATTTTTTTTGTCAACCAATATATTAATACAACCAATCACCAAAAAAACGATGAGAGTATGGTTTACAACATTAAGTCATTAGTTTGTTCTCTAATTGACCAAGCGAGAGCATCAGCTTTATAGCTTATTCCCCGATTTTTTAGGTTTTTCTTAACTGCAAGATAATCGGGTAAAGCTTGTCAAATAAAGTGTTTAATTTTATTTAGACAATCCATTTTCTAAATTTTCGAGTGTAAAGCTGTAAAATTTGGTCCTTGGACCCCAAATTCCAACCGGGAATCACTCTCCACGGTCTCATATCCTGATTTTACTCAATAGCGCCCGATTTTCGTATAATGTCAACCCCAATAATCTAGACGCGATGTTCTTGGAAGTGGTATCCCCATAATCAGTTGAACATCAGAAGGAATAAAATATTGTTTTAATGAAATCTCGCGCCATGATTTGGTTTGAGAGTCAATAAATTGATCAACACTAAGATCCGGGAACAGAGTTGAATCTATACCAATTGGTGCTCTCGAATGAATGTCAGGGATCCATGAGTCTCTCCAGACCGCAGTAGATCTACCATCACAAATTTTTCTAACTAAGCCTTTACTGACAAGAGAACGAGCAGAAATGATGCTCTTGCAGCCATAAAAAAGATTTGAATTTGTCTTTGCTGATATCTGACATCGAATTTTATAATATCTGCCCTGCATAGCCTTGGCAAATAGTGAATCAGGGTAATCAATCAGTCTTGAGACTTGTTTGGCGAGGATAGCTGAAATAAACTCTTCCAGAACATAAAAGTCTAAGCCACCTTCTTGTTTTCGCCGACATAATTTTTTCCATTTCATCCAATGGACACCTTTTGATGTTTCCGAGTTTGACCACCAGAAATCTGCTATAGCTGAATTCAATTTTGTAACTATAGTCTTAGGTAAACAAAAACAAGACATGACATATGTTGGCAAAGCTGTTAGTTTTGATTTGATCAAAACTTCCTTTCTACCTTTTGATAGAAATTTGGAAGACCAACTTTTAATTCTTTCTTGTAGTCCATCCCGGACAAAAGCAAAAACTTTAGTTTTTGCTCCTCCAATATTTTTGGTAATCCGAGATAGAAACCCATACCACCCAGGTTTTGAATCCCCAGAATATTGTGAAATAATACTTTCTCATTTTCTGGAATGAGTGATCAAATTATATTGAAGATTTATCAAAATTGATTTGTTGACCCGATATGCTCTCATAATCCTTTAGAATCTTAATAATATGTCCAGCTTCTTCCGCATTAGCTTTACAGAAAAAACGGCTATCATCAGCAAATAAAAGGTGAGAGATCTTTGGACACGCTCTCGCAATGGAAATACCCAAAATAAGGTTATCAATCTCTGCTTTCTTTAATTTAGAAATGAGAACCTCTATACATAGGATAAATAGATAAGGTGAAAGAGGATCACCTTATCTTAAACCTCTTGTGGGAATTATTCTCCCTTTAGGTTCGTCATTTAAAAGAACCGTATATTCAACATTAGTAATACAATGCATAATAGATTTTGTCCAGTTGCTACTGAAGCCGAGTTTAATTAACAAATTTTCTATTAAACTCCACTCGATCCAATCATAAGCTTTACTCATATCTATCTTTATTGCCATAAACTTGCTTTTTACCACTTTATTATTATAAAGGACATGAAACATCTCTTGCATAATTAAAATATTATCGGAAATAAAATGACCAGCTACAAAGGCATATTGTGTTTCCTATAACAATTTGGGCATCAATTTCTTAATCCTTAGACAAGGAACTTTTGAGATAATTTTATATCCAACATTGAAGAGAGTAATCAGTCAAAATTCAGTCATTTTTATTGGTCTCGAGATTTTTGGAATGAGACATATATTAGTGTCATTTAAACCTTGTTCAAATGAGCCAATAGACATGAATTCATTGACCATTGAGATGACATCCATTTTTACCACCTCCCATGATTCTTGAGAGAAAAGAGCTGTTATCCCATCTGTTCCTAGGGTCCTTCCAGGATCCATCATAAACAAAGCTTTTTTAATCGCCTTCTCTGTCACCCTAGTAAGGAGCATTCAATTATCAGCATCAGTGATCCGTGGCTCAATATCGGCTAATAAAGTCGGACTACAATCTCTACCATTTGTAGCGAAAAACTCCAAAAAATAGCGGGTAGCTTCTGCGGCAACTGCATCATCCTTAGTTATTGAGTCTCCGGTATTTGTAAATATTCTAAAACAAGTTATACATTTAGTGAGTGTCAAAACGTTTGTTTTAGAGTATCAAATATATTATTTGTTCCTATCTTCACGAACTACATGCTTTAGGTTTCAGATATAATCAAGCAAGTGGTAGTGTTAAAGAAATGCAGATATCAGATTTTTACGGGAAGCCAATTCTATGGTTGGTGGTTGCTTTGATACGGTATTGGTGTTTAGTGGTTTATATTTGTTGTTCAGACACAAAAATTGTCTACTTGTATTTTTAAATAATTCTTAATAGATTGAAGATCCAAAAGCTTTTCCTTAACCTATCAAGAATATTATTGGGAAAATATTTTAATTCCTGACTTCCGTGGAGTCTAAGAACATTTTCAAATACGAAGATACTTTCAAGGTTTCTGCTATTTGGTTTAGGAACAATTTGGTTGAACAAATCATCTGATCACCCATTAAGTATAGGTGACTAGGTAATTCTCAACTATTTACTTGAGCATTTTATTTAATTGCATATCTTTAAAAGACACTTGCACATATTCGTAATGACTGTATTGTTTATTGTACTACAACTTGTTCTTATGCTAACTAATATAGCAAATTTTCTGATGCAACAATATCTAACTCAACTACACCAATGTCTAAGTGAAAAAAATCTAATAGTAGTACCTAGATAATCAGTTGTCTAACAACAACAAACAATGTAACACAACCTTAGATCTATAAATGAAAGAGGATGGAGATGACAACAAAGATTCTACAAGTAAGATTGAAGGTTTATGTTGTAAAAAATTACATTTTTAAACTCTCTCCAAAAAATTAATTACAAAAAAATCCAAAAGTTTATAAGTTTATATTTTAGAGTGAATTAGCTCAATAACAATAGATATAACAAAAATTAAGAAAATAAAAAAATATTTATCTTATTTAAGAGAATAACAATAACAATAAAAAAATAACAAATCTAACTCTACGAGAAAAATCAATGTTAGAAACACATAAAATGCAACAATGGAAAGTAAAAGTGCATAGAGACAAAGTCTGACACAAACATACTTACCAAACCATAGTAATAACCATTTTACCAGGTACTACAAAACTTTAAGATAAATTTTTAAACATACTACAAAACAAAGTTAAACCACATAGATTACATCTAATAGATGGTTTATCAGGTAACATAACTACTAACAAACAATTCTAAAACTAAAACTGGAAAGTAACAAGATAGGTTTCTTATCTGCTAAGACGTATATTATTTGCTAACTCATATATTATGATTATGTTATGCGTTAACAAATATGTTACGGGGTAAAACATATATTACATGTTAAAAGTTTACAGCATGTGTTACAATTGAGGGATAAATCATGCGGTAAAGAAATATATAGACATTAATTTATTATTTAATTGTTATAGTTTAGGAAATCCGTTAATGATTTTTTTATATTGTAACATATGAATAACAGTGGGCGACAAGGGAAGTGAATTGTGAATGGGATATTATGCAATAGATAGTTTAGCAGGTAACATAATTAGTAACAAACAATTATAATACTCAAAATCGAAAATCAGATGGAGAACGAATGTGTGTGGAAGCAGTGAAAAACAATAGAAGATAAGATACCATTATTAATAAATTAGCATATAATCGGATAATATGATACTTAGGAGATAAACACATGAGGGAAAACACAAACAAAACCGAGTAGAGTGTTTTTACCATGTAAACAACATGTTAACAACTAACACAGAGTATATCGATTATGAAAATTGTTAACAAATAAAAGATGAAACGGAAGAGCAACATTAAGCATTGTTTATGTTTTATTAGGTAACATACAAATTGAGGCGTGACGTAGAACAAAATATGTAACAAAATTATAATCAACAAAATGAGTAGATCTAAATTACTTTGAAATTCTTTGATTTGAACAGAAAATTGACAAGAGACTGCTAACAAGAATAACTGCAAATGCTTTTTGTAGGGTAACAAACATTGTTTCATTAAAATATCTCTAAAAGTCGAAAGTCATGTTATTAAAAGATTTGTTACCCATTAACATATATATTATCCGCTAACTCATATATTATCTTTTAAAACATATTTGAATATGATTATGTTATACGTTAACAAATATGTTATGTGGTAAAACACATATTACATGGTTACAGTTTACAAATATTATCCAAAATTTTTGCTATGCACTCATCTTCGTCTCACTATCGCAATTTTAATTAGTTTTTTTATTTGTACAAAGTAGAAAAATGAAAGAAAATCTACTTCACATGATAAAAGAGAAAAAGAAAATGAAAGGATAAAAGAGAAAATCTAACAAAAAAGTGAAGTTATAATGGTTAAAGGTAGGGGTAAAAGTGTCATAAATTGACAAATGCAACTATATTTTATATACCTAATTATGAAGATATTGTTTTCTAAACACTCAAATTGCTCTAATTTTAACTATAGAATACCAAATCTTTGATAATTGATCACATATAATAAAAATTTAATATATTTTTGATAATTATTTTTTCTCTTAGTTTATTTTATCATATTCTTATAAAATAAGGTTTAAATTTATACCATAAGAATATATGAAAAATTTTGAAATTTTTTAAAATATTTTTTGCTTTGAGTTTTGAAAACTTGACATATATTGCTCAACATATAAAGAATGACCTTTTTGAAATGCCCTTTTTCAAAACATACCTTCTCATGACTATTTTTTTCTCTCAATTTTTAAAGGATGTGGTAGGTTTTGGAAATGGTATATGCCAATTGGGTTATTTTTGAAAACCCTCCTAATAAAAATACGGGTCATTGATATTTGTTCATCACATGTCATTTTATATTACATATTATTTGATAATAATAGTTCATTTAATAATTGCTTATTTAATGAAGAATACAGTTTATTTGATATTAAATGTTATTTGTTAATAATATAAGTTATTTCATATCACAAATTATTATTATTCATTTGAAATTACATGTCATTGAATATCTCATAATGACGATATCTATCTTATGATTATATATATATATATTTAAAACTTTTACCTCGTACTTTAGCACAGGTCAAAATCTAATTTAATAAAGAAACAAGCTATTTGATATTACGAGTCATTTTAATTACGAATCTTATAATAATTAAATGTAATTTGATATTCAATAATTATGTTTGTATTGTTATTATATTTTTATAAAACTTTTATATTTGTATTGTAAAAATTATTATAATTGTAGAATTAATTCTATTTTGAAAAATTATTATATGTTCTAGTATGAGTTAGAACCTAGATTACGCTTTAATTCAAAAATTAAAAATTTATACTAATTTTCAATTTTCCTTAGGGAAAAGGGCTTAAATCTTAATAAATTTTTACTGCATTAATGAACTTTTAAACACGTCTTAAATCTTAATTTAATGCTTAAAATTTTAAAAAACTACATAAATGAGTTGATGAAGCAGAGTCGATGCTTCTAACATTATAAGTGCTTCTGACACTAGGTGCTTCAGGCAACTCATTTATATTATATGTTTCATCAATTCATTTATGTAGGTGTTTCATCATAAAATTTGACGTCTTACTAAGTATTTTGTTGAAAATTTTGGAAATTGACATTCAAGAAGTTGAAAAAAAAAGACATGGAAATGAGTTTATGAAACACCTACATATATGAGTTGATGAAACATGTAATATAAATGAGTTTCTTGAAGTACCTAATGCTGAAAACATCGACAATGTTTCATCAACTCATTTATGTAGGTTCAACTATTACCATGTCAAATGTACTTGATTTGTTGAAGATTTCTAGGGTTTTAGAGTTAAAAGTTTTTTGAATCGGATGAATTATGATTATAATTGGGTTGTAACTAGTGCTGGAGGTGGATTCGAGATCATACTTCGGTCCACCGAAAACAATGGATCGAATATAAAAGAACTACCCGGTTGCAAGCACTAAGTCTTCAACTCGGACAATCTATTTGACTCGGCAAAATTTCTCGTCTCGGAAGGTTCTACGAACCTGAAGGGAAGTCGGATGACACATGTGATGATTCTCACAAAGTGAGAGGCGGCTTCAAGAGATTGGACTCAAGTCTGTATTCTCTTAGAAACCAATGAACACGAGGGTGGAAGATGGGAATTGACTAGCTGGACTCAAGTCTCTCTAGTCAATTCGGTGGATGAAATGGAGTTGATGATGGATCAATTGACGCTACACAAGGGATGGAAAGCTTGTGATAAGTCGGTACTAGTGTCGCCTTGATATCACTCACAAGGAAAGACTAGAACTGGTTGTGTTTATCTCTCGGTTTTGAGAAGAAAATTCGGTTCTTTATTGATTAAAAAAAGTGTGTTACAAGGCTGCATATAAGGAACCTTATATAATGGTTCAAGTCAGCTAGGAGAGTATCTCTTACAATAAATGAGAATACTCTAAATTAAATGAAAAAGATTACAAACTTTATTATTTCAATCACCTAGTGCTAAAATGGAAAAAATGAAATCTCCAAAAGAAACAAACCAAATAATAATTGAAATATTTGAAATACTTACCTTACCTTGGTTTTGGCAAGTTTTGAGATCTTGGGGCCGAAACTAAGGTGTCTAGGTGCATTGAATCTTGAACTTGCTGTAAATGGAACCGAATCGAACCATTTTCTTGCTTGGAGCGTTTCTGGAGGATCTGGTGGTGGTTTGAAGCGTTCTTGGTCATTTTGGATCCATAAAAGGCCCAAGAATAATATCCAAATGATTCAGAGTGAAGGTCGCAGCTGAGCTGGCTGTGTTGCTTGATATTTGATGTTGTCGCGCTGAAGGCTTTAGAGCACAAGGACCAACTTCTAAAATCTATAACTTTTATCTCCGGGCTTCTTTTGGGATGATTCAACTTGGAGGAGTTAGATGATGGAGTAAAGAATCCATAGAAATTAGATTTGTAGCTTTTTTCTCTATGGATCGTCTGGAAATCCTTGATTCAGGCTCGTATGTTCTCATGGTGAATGGATAGAGGTTGTTGAAATCTATCTCTTGAGTCCAGCTCAACAGCTTGAGAGTTTGTTGATATCTTTGGTTTGATGACCGCATTACGTCAACATGCAATAAAAGGGAGTTTTCCTATTCTGATATGGAAAACTTCCGCAAATCTAGCTCGAATCTTAACAGATTCAGTCTTATCAACAAAATTTGTAAATCTTCTTTTATTATCTACACATGTAAACCGCATCTATAAACTATAAATAGAGGTGCAATCCTTCTGTAAAGAAGATCTTCTTTTTGGATATTTGAAGTTTAATAAGAACACCAATTTGGCCTTCACCAATCCTATTACTCAGTTAACTAAACTCTTACTCACGTTCAAACCAACAAGTGTCCTTGTCCATTATTCCCTACTCTTTTAATCAGGAACCACCGTTTAGTACCAACTGTGCTAAACCCGATTCCAAAAACTATGTATATTCTTTGGTTAATTATCGTGTCTATTTATCAGTTAGTTAGGTTGTAATGAGTTGTATTTAATTTATTTTTAATTTTTTTAAAAAAAATTCTAATTTTTAATTACTTTTAAAAAATTATTTTAATTTTGAAAAACTTACTATCCATTGTTTTTTTAAAAAAAAATCTTCTATTTTATTTATTTTTATTTTTATAAAAATTTTAAATTTTTTGTTTAGTTTTTTGTATTTTTTCAATTTTTTTGAATTTTGTTTTGATTTTTTTGTATTTTTTCAATTTCTTGAATTTTTATTTTATTTTTAATTAGGTCGTACACGTGTCATTTAAATCGTACACATGTCGCCTGAAGAAGATTTAACCGTTGACTAACCGTGTTAACGGTCAATATAGAAACTGGTCATACTTAGAAAGTTCATGTGGCTTTTTAAAAATTTTAACCATAGGTCATTTTGCCATTTTCCTTATCTAAGAATCTAGATAACCAAGAGAAATAAAATTTTGAGCACTAAATCAAAAAAATTATGTAGTTCCTGTTTTTATCAACTGAATCGAAAATCCTTAATTTATAGTTCAAACCGATTATATTTATATGTTGTAGGAAAGGAGTTGAACTCCTGATTAAGCTATTAGTTGTGACATATAACCATCAGATTAAAAATAGATTAGTGTGTAGGTAGTTTCCTTAGCAATAAGCAATTATTTTATCTGGAATTCATCCAATTAAAGGATCTTGATAACTATGATAGAAAATACTGTATCCCTGTTCATATATTTGTCTACATTTATTTTGTTGTTGGTTTTGACAGTTTTATTTGAGTTTGTGTCTTCGTTAACATTTATATGTGTGTACACTATATAGGTTCTGATGGTTTAGAATTTAGATTGAACAATCTTAACTATTTTAACCAGATGTTCTTTGTTAATTACACAATTTAAATCCAAACTAAAAAATAAAGAATTTTCTTTTACGCTTCTTCTTAAAAAATGTTTAGAAAAAAGTGTTAAATGTAATTTTGTTAATCAAAGATAAAAGCATAAATAAATGCTTTCGTTTGAAACAATCAAAGATCGAAATACGTGTGATTGCATTTCCGTAGGTTACACATTATAGTTTAAAACTAACAATCATAGTATCACTTTATTTTGAGCAAATTGCTTTTGACTGAAAAATATCTAATTCGAATGATCTACAATGATCGGTCGTAGTACAATATTAATAATGTCTTGATGCTGTTTTTTTTGTTCTGAAGACTGAGTCACATATAATACTCCTACTTGAACGATTGGACTAGGTCATTAAGATTATTATTATATATTTATTGACCAGTTTAAATGATTAATCAAGTAAAGTAGGTATTTACTTCATAATTAGGATTTTTATTCGGTCGTCAGTTGTTTCTTGTTGAAATTGTCTCCACTCTACTTTTCCTTAATTTTAAAAGATTGATACCTAACGTAAACTTACTCTATCAATTAAGTGCAATATATATATGTGCATGTAACCTCAATTTTATAAGATTTATAAAGACACCAAACACATAACAAGACATTATGTATTAACAGATTAACAACTACAAAAGTGATTTGGTCACATAGTTAAAAATTTACATCTACAGTTTTTTCATGAAAATCCGATTCCAGATATGATTTTGGAAATTCAGTTATAGATTAGATATTACAGTATAATAGGAAAAACTATATAATTAGATCAATAATATTGGTTATAGAAGTTCTTTAATCGATATAGGCATTAATCTCTCAGAATGCAGTTTATTAAAAAGAAGAAAGTATTTGACCCAAAATGAAAAGGAAAGGGAACAAAGCAATAAAGGGTCTAAAATTGAGGAGCTCAAAGCCCAACAAACTACGGGCCTTGTTTTTGTCGGTTTGCCCTTTTTTATTTTAAGTGTTCCGAGTATCAATTGCTTTGAAATATGTCATTTACGAATGGTTTATCCTTCAATCGATAATTTCCACTTATACTTTTATCAACAATCAGATGACAAAATGTGCATCACGATCATAGATTCACAATTATATAAAACGTGACAACTTAGTGAACTTACAAAGGAATACTATAATCTAGTAGCTAGATACATTTGATTTATATTGGTTAATCAAATCTCAATACAACAAAGCAGCATAGACCAATTGGTTCCAAGTATCAGGGAGACCAGGAAGACACCAATGGCTACAATCAGATGAACGGTCAGGATTTCTTTTTAAAGATGGATTGAGATCTCCACTATAGATTGAAGGATGAGCATCGATACGAAGAGCAGAGAGCGTTGTTATATCCATCAATGAGACATGAGACTTCATCTCTTTCACAATGTCATCAATCACTTTCTTCTGGTTTACGTAAGAGCTTGTTGGGTATGTTGTTCCACTAAACGGTGTCGTCTGACCGTAGCAGCTTTTTCCTCCTGGACTATTAGTTGTAGCTTTTGCTCTTGACATCCATTCATTTGGACTGCATTACACATATCATTCATTATTAGGGAACAGTTTTGTTAAGAATGGTAGATACAACATTAATTGGTATGTTGGTGGCTATATTATTTATAATAATCTTTTTGCAAAGTTGCAAGGAGAAAAAACTTTCTCATTGGCAAAAACTCAACACAAGTAGACATTTAT
The DNA here is from genome assembly GCA_900406435.1 of Lepidium aucheri. Taxonomy (NCBI): domain Eukaryota; kingdom Viridiplantae; phylum Streptophyta; class Magnoliopsida; order Brassicales; family Brassicaceae; genus Lepidium; species Lepidium aucheri. Next base: position 59,450 of record OVBA01000209.1, read on the forward strand.
TTGGGCCCATTATAAAAACACACAGCTCATACGTGGACCTTAATAATTATATAAAAAGGAGAGACTATTCTCATCTTGTTTGCTATGTGTGCATGCACTAATGCAATAACTAAATCTATATTTGACGTCAAGTAATAAACTATATTATATAAACATGTACTTATCATGTGTACACTGTGTGGATATAGCTAAGCAAAGATGAGGTCAACAATGGTGAGTAGTAGAGAGAGTACGTCGTTTGGTAGGTATTTAATATATAGTTTGGTAACATCTACTACATGCAACTAGCAAAAGCCCTCAATCCAACGCACATGTTTAATTCTGTCTCCTATTTATTAATTACGTCGCTATTATCACCATAATATAATCTACGATTATCAACACTACATGTACTAGTATATGACATAAAGTCTCGTACATATGAATTATTAGGTTGTGTAAAGATTGAGATTAGGAGATGAGATGGAATTGGAGTATCAATGAATGTAGTAAAAAGAAAAGGGAAAAAGAGAGAGATAGAGAGAGGAACATACTTGTAATGTGTGGGTGAGACGGAGAGGAAGAAAACTCGAGTGAAAGGAGTGTTGATATGATGAAGGATCCAATTAGACCAAGTTGTTAGTCCTTTTCTTAAAGCCAATAGTCTATTCATGTCTTTGTAGTATCTTCCTCCTGTCTCCATCTGCTCCCATCTGTTGTCTCATCCCCAAAACTTCCACTTTAATAATTTACACATTAATAACTCTCTCTCTCTCTCTCTCTCTAATTTTACGACCCTCATAGTCCTAGCTAGTCATATCATATGAGACTTACTTACCCTTGTAAAGAGCCAGTGTGGCTCCACCAGTGACCAGTGTTGAACAATAGAACGTTGGCTGATCGCCAAACGTTTGATGCATCCACTGAGATTTCGTCCAGTTTAAGAGTTGTCTTTCCATGAATTTTATCTATGTTTACAAGATAAGGTGCTCTATAGAATGACACCTTCACGTTGTAATCCTGTCCACATTGCTTTTTTTATTAGTTAAGTATTGGAACTGATAACTATATTGAAACCAAAGATAAAAAAAAAAAAGAGTGCTTCCAATACAATGGACGCAGTGTGTAAAGATGAATGAAATGAAGATATGACATTGTTATTATATTTGAACAGCAACATTTTTTCTATAACAAAAGTTACTGTGATTGTTATTTGTTATTGTATTCTTAGGAAAGTCTGTTTCAATTTTGTGCTCCTAATTTTTTTCAATTTTATAAAGTTAAAGCTAATTTCTATATCCAAAAAAACTTCAAACTATAGCAAAAAAGTTAATTGAAAATTTAAGATTAATTAAAAGGACTTTACTAGTGATATATATATATATATATCTTGTCCATATCGAAGGAGCCTAGTTCAGATCTAAGTTATAGTATTATTATACATCGAAGTACATTATTAAACCTAAAATAATAGTGTCATAGAATAGTTACAGATGTTGCTTTCGAGAACTTTAGTTTTTTTTTTTTTTTTTTTTTTTAAATTACTGGACTAGTTAAAATGTCACCGACGATATGAAGTTGGGCAGATAAAAAACAGTGAAAAAACGACGTTCGAAACACAATTATTGACGCAATTATTTCACGAATATATATGCATGATAAACCGAGAAGATAAAAATAGTGGTGGCTGGAACTTACAAGGATGTTGAAGGTAGAGAGAGGATCTTCATGGATGATATGTGTATGAATGGACGGTGCTGATGAAGAGATCATACAAATCAACGACTCCCATTGGTTTCTTCCCAACGAATCACCAACAAACATTATCGTTTTGTTCCTCATTTTTTGTAGAAACTTCACCCCATTAAATCTGCTTTCCAATTAGTAGTAGTATATCACTAACTTTTATAACAATTTATCATTTCCGGAGACCCTACATTCACTTCTAGTAACTACTACTACTATTTTAGTAATGTGAATACTATGTTTCACTTCTAGGATCGAGACATTTAACCACCCCTTAGTCCTATTCAAATTTTGTTAATTAAAAAAAAAAGAAACCAATCTATTAAACTTGTACTTATTACTCAGCTAGCTCTTAAAGGCCAAACCTTCATAACCTTTTAAATATTTGAAGTAAAACCTCTAATGACTTTTGGTTAGAAAAATCTTATATCGTCGTATGGTGTATGTAATGACTAAAAATATGTCCATAACCATAAAATATTAAATATAATTTTCTTTTTGGATCTTTGTGTAATGCAAAAAAACTAACTATACATGGCATTAATTTTATGGTATAACGGACTTGAATATGTTTTTGTCCGTTTCATAAAAAAAACCTTGGTAGGTGCAGCGGCCCAACTAAAAATTAACAAAATACTAGTAGAGTAGTTTCTCAAAAACAGGATAAGTAGAGAGATAAATGTACATAGACGAAATTGATATAACTAATAAAATAAAGAAGGAGGTAGTGAGTGAGTTAATAAAAATAACCTAGGGACATTGCAGTTGAATGGCTTCCACCGGAACTTGAGATAATCGGAGTCAGGTCTGCCGTAAGTCTGACAGTCAAATCCAGGATCTATGATTCCTCCTCCGCATTTTTCTGCCCGGTAAAGTGGATACGTCTCATCGCGTACCCACTCGCCGGCGAACAGATCACATCTACTGTGATTCACCGGGAATACCACCGGATTCCGGCGTCGATGCTTAGCGAAGTTGGTGTGGATCGGTGAACCTGACATGGCATTTTGGAGAAGAGACAAGAAGAGCAAAGTGAAACATTGAACAGCCGCCATTACAGAAGCTTCAACAAAAAAAAAGAGAAAGAGAAGAGAGAGAGATAAAAGCAAAAGGGAAGTGTTGTTTTTTTTATGCTCCTCCTTTGCATGGAATTATACTATACGTAATGTTTTGACGACTCCATCTTTTAAAAGGAGAAAGGGATATATGGTGTTCGATATTCAATTTTCAAGTATTATTTTAATTATTTCATTAAGATTTTTTGTTTTACCGATAAATAACAACATTTATTATAATACCACCAGTGTTGTGATTATACGACTGATAATTTGTTTTTTTTTTTTCTTTTGTTGAAGAGATACAAAAATATGGATTCTTTGCTTTACTTTCAATTCCATTCCATGAGTAGAATAGAATCTGAACAAATTTATCTATAGTGAAAAAGCCACGTCACATGTTGAGTCTGTGATCTTTGTCCAAGCAATAAAGCAACGTCACTCTGGTCAAAACTAGTCAAAGATAACCAATTTGGTACCATTGAGTTTGGTTTGTTATTGTGTTTCTTAGCCCAAATTTAAAGCCCATTATGATTGGACCGACTTCGTCTTTGTCTAGAACCCGACCCGTCTTTACTTTTATTCTTGATGCTTCTTCGTCTCCTTTGTTGTTTGTTTATTTTGGCGCTCTGGAATTTCTCGTCGCAACGTTTCTTCTTCACTGAATCAAGTTAGATCTCTCTTTACTTGTGAATTCTGTTTCACCATTTCTGTGTTTATGTTTTCCTTTTCTGTATTTTGATTTCATTGCTCTCAATTTTAGGGTTTGCAATGTCTATGCTTTTTGATGGGTCTCTTTTTGTATATTCTTCTAACTGTTAGCTTTCGGAAGTTTGATTATTTTCTTATCTTGAGCTTCGATTTTGCTACTTTCATGACTTTACGATTTACTAGACTTTGTTCTGTGCTGCAAATTGTTTACGTTTACCTAATATCAAAATTGATTTCAGAAAACTTTATAGTATTAGAATGGGTAGCATATCTCTAGAAGACTAGAACTGAATTTGTAAAATTCATAATGTTTGGCTGGCCTATAAGGTGTTTGACGAAATTTCTCTAATAAATTAACTAGTAGTTAAATATATCTTAAAGGTTTTAGTATGCTTTTTTTTTCTTCTCTATTGAATGATTATCGTTTAGTTTTGCAGTAATCCTATGGCGTCGGCGTCCTCTTCCGACGCAGTTTCCGGAAGGATCCGGAACGCTTCGCTGGTTCTTGTGTCCGATAACAATTCCACGCTTCCTGTCAGTATTTTCAATTAAAGTACCTTATCTTTTTTTCTTTCTTTCCCAACTTTTTGATGTAATTATTATACTGCTCAATGCTCTTATTTCGGCTATGATGGGTTTGTCAGCGAACGAAGGGATTTCTCCATTGGGCGAAACATAGCCTAGAGTCTGCTTTATCTTTTGCTTTAGTACGAATTGGCTTTGCCTAATAGTAGCGTGGTTTTTATTATTCTTGTGTTTTACTTTTGTTTCAGGATATCCACAAAGCTGTGACTATGATGAAGAACATTGCTGTTCAGTTGGAGAGAGATAATCAAACTGAGAAGGTGGGTAAACTAACCCTATATAATTTTATTTTTGAATTGGCATCTCATGAAATTTTGTATTGGCTAATTGTAAGTGATCCTTTCTTTAGCCAGTGGGAATTGCTTTGAATTTCCTCTAAATATGATTGATTCTTGGCTGATTGAACTGCTATACAGTTCTTTTAGTCACATAACTCTTTCTTTCTGACATTTTTATGTCAGCTCCAGCCAAACACTTTTCTTAAGTTTTCTGTATACCTGCTGTTCATTTCGATATTTTGGGTTCCACAGGTTAAAGACCTTGAAAATTCTGTCGTTGAGCTGTTGGAATTATATGGTGATTGTAATCACCATTCGTCAGCAATCCAATCTGTTGCAAATGGGTATCAACCTGGAGAACAGGTACTCGCTACTTTCCTTCAGGTGTTATCTAGTTGCGTATATGATTGCTTACTTATAGGTTTAGCAGACTGCTTTGTGACTCACTCTCATGATTGCAGTTGACTGATTTTCAAAAGTTGCTTGACGATGAATTTACAAAGCTCAAGGCTACAACTACTTCAGTGCCACAGAATGATCATTTGATGCGCCAGTTCAGGGAAGCAGTTTGGGTATGCCATTTGTGACATTCTATATTATAGATATATTGGTTCCATACTCTTCCCTCTTTTTTTTCCAGAACTTTATTGTTATTTTACTTAAGTTCTTAGCTGGAATATAATAGGTCTGTGTTCGATGTCCTATAAGTTCTTGTTAATATTCTGCTGCAGAATGTTCATCACTCAGGTGAACCAATGCCTGGTGAGGACGAAGAGGACATTGTCATGACCAGTACTCAGTGTCCTCTCCTAAACATGACATGCCCCTTGAGTGGGAAGCCTGTCACTGAACTAGCAGATCCAGTTCGCAGGTACATGGATGGATAGTGTTTTTTTTAACCCTAACACAGGTGTCTTGTTTTGTTCGGATTTGTTGTTTCTCCTGTCCCATGCTTGACGTCTGTGTATCATTATCCTTAAAGTCATATTTTACTTGAAACTGAACTTTATATGTGATCAAGCATGAATATTAATTCACTTTTCATATAGCAGTAGAACTAATCACATTTTCTGCCGGGCAAATTACTGGAAGGGTAGATAATTATGTGTGGAACTGATACTTAGTCTTTTTGTTACTTCTTTGGCTGCAGTATGGATTGCAGGCACGTTTACGGCAAAGCTGTAATCATGAATTACATAGCCAACAAATCCAATAAGAAATGTCCTGTAGCAGGTAAAAAAGTTCTAGCTTGAACGCCTTACAGACACTTTTTCCTAGTTCAATCATGCTGATTTATCATTCCTATGACCGCTTCAAATGTTCAGGCTGCCGAGGTAAACTGCAGAATAACAAATTGATATGTGATGCAATGTTGAAGTTTGAAATCGAGGAGTTGCGCTCGATGAACAAACAATCTAATAGGGCCGAAGTAATTGAAGACTTCACAGAAGTTGTCAATGAAGATTAGATCAAACATCTCTAAGATTGTATTTATGGCGCTGCAACGCAACAAGTTGAAGCTATATGTTCCACAACTTTTGGTCATTTTAGTTAATTCGGTATCTGGTACTAATTTAGTTCACTCGGTATCATTGTAAATTTCACTCTTGATTAGGAATTCAACTGTTTGTTTTGGCTAAATTTATGTTCATTTATTAAGGCAGTCAAAAATTAATCCCCATGATGGTCTCTTCTGCTTCTTCACCTTAGGAATAATTTGCTTCGGTTCAGAATTCAGATGGAGAAAAATATGATGTTCGGGATTAAGGCCCTAAATGGTAGCAAGGAAATGTGAGGGATTTGCTGAATTTTTGTGAGGGATTAAAGTTACATGTTACAATTAAGTGGATAAGGAAACAGGTCTTGCTGATATTGTTGAGATAGATATGATGATTTTGGTTTCGATCAATGGTCTTAAATATTGTTCAAATCTGAGGGCGGTGACAAACATACAGTGAATGAGCAAAAAATACTCGGAATCAGATATTGAGAATCACCATTGACCGACCCTTCAAAAGTTTGGAACAACAAAATTTACAATTCAGTATACATAGTTAAGTTAACCTAGGAATCCAACCAATCCGGTCAACATTCATCTACGGTTGAAAGCAACTGCTATATCCGTTTACAAAGACAGACAACAGTTAAGAATTCTTACTTATGTCGTTTTACGCATGTGCTGCACCTTCCACGTTGATTATCATTTTCGCACCCCATTAGCACTCAAATTCCGGTCATCTTCATTTGCAACTATGGTACATGCATCCAGCACAATTCTTGGAGTGTCCCTTTCACTCTTCAGAGGCAATTCTATGTCGGTATCTAAGCTGGTTTTACTGACAAGACACTTTCCTGTTTCTGATTTCTCAAATGGTGAACCAATCACACTATCACCCCCAGTTTAAACCATGGGGGTCGCAATATTTTCTGTGTCCCTACCTGACTTCGAAGAAACCACAGTGCCCTCCTATAAACTAGTTTCACCACCTGAAAGCCTTTCTGTGTTACTATCTTGAGCATCATCACTGTCTGCAGGTATGCGGCGAGAACAGCCAACAACTACTAGCTCCTCGTCATTTGAAGAAGTATTTAGCAATTCCTCAGCTTTATTGAGCTTCCCTCTAAACAACGCCCTGTAACTTCGGGCTGACATTTTAGGTTTCCGTTTCTTGATCGTATCTGTCGACTCTTGTACATCATTTTTCTTTTTGTCCTTCCTTTGCTCAATATTCGAGGAAGTAACATTTTTTTCTTGAGGACTAGTTGCGTTTTTCATCTCCATTCTACCAGACTTTATCGTAAATGAAGCAGGTGGGGAAGCCAGTCTCTCTGACTTTCTAGTAGTAGCAGCTGGAGTTATTCTTAGATGGTATTACCCGGTTCGAATCGGAAAAATAACCTAAGATCAAAATTTGATCATAAGAAGAAAACTTTAAAACAAACGCATACACAAATATTTCAAATCCAACTTCCTACATGCCAGATTACTGTGTTACATCTACCAGACGCCTAAGATCTGTCCTCAAAGTAGATGTGAGTTTCTGACAAAACTCTAAACCGTTCGCTCAGAACCCGAAACCTTAAATTCACCGATCCATATCCCACCAAAAGTTTTAATTAAGAAAAAAAAAACTAAAAGGGGGAAAAAGGAAGCATACATGCTCGAAAACTCGGACTCCGAGAGTGTAGAAAAACGCGATGGGAACTCAGGAGACTAACCCAGCACAAATTCTCGACGAATCACTTCTCCGGGATGTGCAGTCTCCAAGCTGTTCGGATGTTTCAGAGATTTGAGTCTGAAGGAGGAGACTGTGAAACGGTAGTGGATTATGTAATTGAAGTTTAGTAGATCTATGATATTTTGGAAAAGGTAATCTAAATTAACTTAGAATTTTGCCAAAAAAAAAATCTGAAGAGCCAATGGAAAATAGCCAACTTTAACTTACTGTTCAAAGCCGTTAACGTTTTTGTCCTTTGACTTAATTCAATAAATTAAGGGTGAATTACTAGAATAGTATTTTTTTGATTCTATATTAATCAGAATAGTTCAAAAAGATTTTAATTACAATTATACTTTTTTGATATTTTTTATTTCGTTTTATCCATGTTCGCTTTGAAAAAAAAAATTTATGAAACTGTAACTAATGAATAATTCTACATCAGCAGACAAAAAACCTACGAAAAATTATCGTAGTGTCGTAGGTTTACGGCCATATGTTGTAGGTTTTCAATTTCATTTGTTGTAGGTTTATTAGTGTTTTGTTGTAGGCTTTACTGAGATATTTATTGTAGGTTTACTGATTAGTTGTTGTAGGTTTTGTAGGATAGATATGTCTTATTTTTTCGACTTAGTTTTCTTTTGTTGTAGGTTTAATAGGTTCTTTGTTGTAGGTTTATTTGTTAGGTGTTGTAGGTTTTATTGAGGTATATGTTGTAGGTTTACTGATCAGTTGTAGGTTTTGTGGGATGGATATGTTTTATTTGTCGACTCAGTTTTCTTTTGTTGTAGGTTTATAGGTTCAATGTTGTAGGTTTAATAGGTTATGTGTTGTAGGTTTTACTGAGGTCTTTGTTGTAGGTTTACTGATCAGTTGTTTTAGGTTTTGTGGGATGGATATGTCATATTTCTCGAGGTAGTGTTCTTTTGTTGTAGGTTTAATAGGTTCTTTGTTGTAGGTTTAATAGGTTCTTTTGTTGTAGGTTTATCAATTGTTTGTTGTAGGTTTAATAGGTTCTTTGTTGTAGGTTTAATAAGTTCTTTTGTTGTAGGTTTATTAGTTGTTTGTTGTAGGGTTTACTGAGATAGTTGTTGTAAGTTTACTGATCAGTTGTTGATGGATAAGTCTTATTTGTCGACTTAGTTTTCTTTTGTTGTAGGTTAATAGGTTCATTGTTATAGGTTAAATAGGTCCTTTGTTGTAGGTTTTTCTGAGGTCTTTGTTGTAGGTTTACTGATCACTTGTTGTAGGTTTTGTGTGATGGATATGTCTTATTTCCCGAGTTAGTGTTCTTTTGTTGTAAGTTTAATAGGTTCTTTGTTGTAGGTTTATCAGTTCTTTGTTGTAGGTTTTAATGAGGTTTAATGAGGTTTAATGAGGTTTAATGGATTCTTTGTTGTAGGTTTATGTTTTCTTGGTTATATGTCTTTTTTCCTGGGTTCGGTCTTTGTTGTAGGTTTATTGATTATTTGCTGTAGGTTTTGTGATTATCTGTTGTGGGTTTTTCAGTTGCTTTATTGTAGGGTTTTCATATATATACCCTAGAACGTGAAAAGACTATTTTACCCCAAAATTAAAACAGATCTATCTTCTTCTTCCCCAACACAACAAAATTAAAACAGATCTAGTCTAATGACAACAACTCTTACATCTGGAGTTGAGAAAGTGCTAAAGGTAACATATTTTATAGGTTTATCATTCTGTGTTGTAGGTTTATCTTTTTGTTTTGTAAGTTTACCATTTTGTGTTGTAAGTTTATCGTTCTTTGTTGTACGTTTACCATTTTGTGTTGTAGGTTTATCTTGCTCTGATGTAGGTTTATCTTGCTTTTTTGTAGGGTTATCGTTCTGTATTGTAGGTTTTTAGTGGTTAACTTATTTGTTTTGTTCATTTAGGTACGGGTTGAAGAAGCCAGGAAGTACGAGGTTCAACCTATAGATGAACATCAAATACAAGTGAGTAATGTCTCATGAACTAATATTGTCAACTTGATGGAGAAACCATGTTCTTCCAAAAGATTTGACTTAGACAAAATCACATGTGTCCATGCCCTAGCGGTAGCTGAACATGCAAGTGTGTCAATAGTCTCTCTTACTTATTTGTATTACCACACACTATTTGTACAACGCATATGGAAAATGTGTTAAACCAGGAGATTCTGCAACACTAGCCCCTGAAGAAGTGCAAGCAAAGGTGTGTAAACCTCCTAATATACGTAAACAAGCAGGTCGGCCAAAGGTCTGAAGAATGAATGGTGCGTTGGAGACTATAACGCCTACAAAACGTCCAAGGAAAGCCAACACTTGTACAAAGTGTACAAAACCCGGGCACAACAGCAAAACATGCACTCAATGAACTTGTTTTTCCAAGTGTCTGGTTATGTATCATTTGTGTGTGATTTCATACAATTTGTTTTTGTTTTCATAACATTTTTGTGTTAAACCTACATAACGGCATTTATAAACCTACAAGTCGTTGTCAATAAACCTACAAGTGGTTGTCGATAACCCTACAAAACATGGTTTGATAAACCTACAAAACGTCATTAATAAACCTACAACATTGTAAATAAACATACAAATTGTTGGCAATAAACCTATAAGCAGTCGTTAATAAACCTACAAAGCATCCTGAAAACGCATCACAAAATAATATGTCGCTGATAATGTTTGCAACTATACATCCAAAAGAATCACAAAATAATATGCAACCCTACTTGCTAATCCAATGGCCTTGGCTGAGTGTATGTAATTAGCTGGCATCCTTTATCACCGTCAAACTCGCCTCGTGGATTTCGATCAGTTAAGGCAATAGCGCCTTCAGATTCGATCTCATCGAATATCTCAGCTGCATACTTTAGGCGAGCAAGTGCCATCATCTTATCTTCCACAAGAACAATAAACCTACAACACATGAACAATAAACCTATAAAACACATGAACAATAAACATGCAGCACATGAACAATAAACCTGCAGCGCACGACACTTGAACCATAAACCTACAACACTTGAACCATAAACATACAACACTTGAATAATAAACCTACAACACATGAAACATAAATCTACAACACTTGAACAATAAATCTACAACAAAGTCGAATACCAAAACCGAAACAATCATACCTGCAATTCGAAAAGACCAATTTCAGCTCATGGTAATTAGGCCCTAAGGTAGGATCAGTACCAATGGTAGCCCAGAAATTTTCGTGTGAGATGGTCACATTTAAGCCTTCCCCGAACCACCCCACAATTCATATGACTAATCTCCTCAAATTCATGAAGAGAGAATCTGATTGGCCTACAACCTACCAAGACCCAAATTTTATTCTTTGCATAAATTTTTAATTGATTCATCATCAACCAATCCAAAAGCTTCGCCGACCATGTATACTTCATCGTTGCAAGTTTGAGAAGTACACTGACTGAGAAATTGTCTCGAATCTCGTTGAATGCAAGTTCCCCAATTCCAATAAGCTTGCAATGATAGTTAAGGGATTTTCATTCAATTGGTGCATGTCCTGCAGGGAACAATCTCTCAAGATACATCTTCTTTTTTGCCATTGATCTGCAACACAAAATAAAATGAGTTATCATCGTTTCAAAACTCTACAAAAACTATTCCGTAAACCTACAACACTATGCCAAAAACCTACAACACTACGCTAGAAACCTACAACACTATGTCAGAAACCTATAACATAATTCCATAAACCTACAACACAATTCCATAAACCTCCCAAACGATATCACAAACCTACAACACTACTTTAGAAACCTACAACACTCACAAGCACGTTATCTAATAAATGTGGTAATAAACCTACAATACTGCAGAAGCATTAACATAAACAAACCTACAAAATTTATGAAAATTACCAAAATACAACAAAATCAAATCCAAAATCAGAGAAAATCAACGAAATCTGGGACATAATTTAAGAAAAACAACAAAATCGAAGAAGAACAAGGAAATCTGAGAAAAACCAGAACAATGAAAATGGAGAAATCGCAACAACAAAAACGACAAAAAAAGACTAACACGACAGCAGCGGAGAGAAGCGGCGGCGGTGAAGAGAATTGGTGCAGCGGCAAAAGAAGAAGAAGAAGATTTTTAGTTTTAGGTTTAGAGCTTTTTTGTTTTAGAGTTTTTTAGTTTTAAGTTTTTTAGTTTTTGAATTTTTTAAAATTTTCAAAAAATTTCTTTTTTTTTTAAAAAAAACTTTTTTATTTTGTAATGGCATTTTTGTAATAAACACGAAAACTAGAAAAAAAGATTAAATCAGAATGGCATGATAGTAATAAAACGATCATTCAGGAAAAATATGGACATTTCCACACTTTTACCTTTATGAAAAATGAAAAAGACTATTCTAGTAATTAGATAATATTTGAGTAATTCTTTCATAAATTAAAGCAAATAGACAGAAAAAATAACTCCAATAGTCAAGTCTATTATCACACACTAATTATTAGAATAGTTTTTAAATTTCTTAAACCAAAAGGTATGGAATTATTTTGAATTTTCCTTTATGATGTTTTTATTACGAGAATGTCATTCTGATTATTAATTTTTTTAGTCTTTTTTGAAAATTTTATTACAAAAATATCATTGTTATTTCTAATTTTAGATTTTTTAGAAAAAACTAAAAATTGAATATCTAACAAAACTAAATACGAAACCCTAAAATCCAAAAAATTTCTAAATCTTCGGTCTTTTCTTCTTCTTCTCCTTTGCCACCATCACCGTTCTTCTTCTCATATGCCACCATTGTTGTTCTTCATCTCTTTTGCTGCCGTCGTCGCTGCTTCATTTCTTCTGCTACCGTCGTTGCTACTTCATCTCTTCCACTGCCATCCTCATTGCTTCATCTCCTTTGCCAGCCGCTTTTTCTTCGTGTTCTCCTTTTCATCTTTGCCACTGTTCTCCTCCGTTGTTGTTCTCTTTCTCCAGCGTTCTCCTTTGCGATTGGTACTTTTCTTTTCCGAATTTTTTTGGCGACTTCTCATATTCTCCTTTGCTGTAGTCTGCATTAACTGTTTGGGTAAGCAAAATTTGTGTTGATTGTTGTGAAATTTGTGTTGGATTTTTGTGAAACTTTTGGCTGATTGTTGTTGTTTTAGCAGTTATTCGAAATTTTGTAGGCTTAATTGTGAGATTTTGTGAAATTTTTAGGTTTGTTAGTTTTCTCGAAATGGTAACGAAGGTTTTCTAGAATTTTTGTTATGTAGGTTTTCATGAACTGCTTTTCTAGGTTTATAAAATTGTTATGTAGGTTTTTGGGAAACTTTTTTGCTTGTCTGATATGAATCGTAGGTTTTTTTGGTCATTTTGTAGGTTTTCTGAAACGCTTATAACGAGTTTTACTACGTCCTGTAGAGCAATGGCAGAGAAGAAAGATTATCCTAACATGGAAAAAGGCTTAAATCATTGGTATAAGTTTAAAGAGTTTGAAATGATACAGCTTGCAATTGGGGAAGATGCATTCCATAATACTAGGGACAATTTTCTGTTGGAGTACTTTTCAAACTAAAAACGATGAAGTATATATGGACGGCAAAGCCTATAGATTGGTTGATTATGAATCAACTAAAGGTACTGTAGGTTTATTGTCTGCCAGCTGGTAAACTTCTTGTTTTGTAGGTGTATTTGAGGTTTATTCCCCTCCAGCTGAAACAAATGGCACCAGCACATGAGCGTACCAAGATGGGTGTGAGAGCTTACCCTGTCAATAGGCCAAGAGGAGTACCGCAAAAAGGTTATGCAGGAGATTGTAGGTTTATCATTGTCATTTTATAGGTTTAAAAACTTTTTTATGTAGGTTTACAGTTGTCCTTTAGTAGCTTTACAGCTGTATTTATATCCTTTTGTAGGTTTACCATAAGCAAACACAAATGTTACATTATTAAACACAAATGTTACATAATCAAACGTAAATGTTAAACTTATGCAAACACAAGGAAATAACAAGTTCATTCTGGGCATGTTTAGCTATTGTGCTCGGATTTTGTACACTTTGTACAAGTGTAGGTTTTCTGTGGACGTTTTGTATGTTTTACAACCTCTAATGCACCCTTGATATGTGAGATCTTTGTCAATGATATGAGACAGTGTCGTTGGTTTGTAGAAGCAGAAGGTAGGTGTCAATTAAATTTGGGGTAAAATAGTCTTTTAAGTCCTAGGTTAAATAAAAGTAAAACCTACAAAAAAGACTCAGAAAACCTACAAACGAAGACTAAGTTTACAGCACAAAAAACCTACAACACTATAACGATAAACCTATAATGCAGAAGAACTAAGTCGTATGATAACTGAATAACGACGAAGTACTCAAACCTACAAGTCGTAAATGTAATCCTACATTTGAGATAAGAATGTCTTACACATATTAACCTACAAAAAAGACTGTAGAAGTAAAAAATAAACCTACAACGAAAACTTTAGAAACCTACAACAAAGACCTTAGAAATGAAAAATAAACTTACAATAAAAATTATAGAAAAACCTTCAACAAAAAATCATTAAACCTACAACATACAAAAACAAAACCTACATAACAAGAGAACTAAATTGAGAATAACAAAAATCAAACCTACAAAACCTATAATGACTGATAAACAAACCTACAACAAAGGCTATAGAAAAACCTACAACAAAGAATCATTAACCTATCAAACAAAAATAAAACCTACATAACATGAGAACTAAGTCAAGAAATAAGAAAAATCAATCCTACAAAAACTACAATAACTAATAAAAAACATACAAAAGAGAAAGATATCTTGCAAACATAAGCCTACAACAAAGAACAAAAAACCCTACAAAACATAAACCTTAACCGACAACCAAGGCAAAAATAAACCTAGAAAACAAAGAGAACAAAAAACCTACAACAAAGAAACTAAACCAAGTGAACTTAATCCAGAAAATTTAACTTGCAAACCTACATAACATAAAACACTAAAACTTACAACAAAGGAAAATGAAAACCTACAACACTTCAAAACTTTTCATAGGTTTTCTGTCTGATAACGTGGAATTACTCATTAATGACAGTTTTGTAATAATTTTCTTTTAAATGGAAGAGGGGTAAAACGGTATTATAATCCAAGATAGTAGAATTGTAATAAAAATCTTATTGAACTGTTTTCGTCAATTAAGATTCACAAAAGACTAACTTAGCAACTCACCCAAATTGATAAGCTACTATTAAGGTACATAATCAATAAAAAATAATTCTTGTAAAGCTAACTCTGTGAGTTAGGAAATTAACTTCGTGATTTAACGATTTAGGAATTAAGGATAGCGAGAAGAATCTCAAAAGAATCTGAAGTCAATCGAATTCCTCCAAGAACATAGCAAAAACATTGTTAACTTTCTTCAAAATACTATCATTATTTTATTTTCCAATTATTGTTCGTTTAAATCCCTAATTCTTCGGTTTAAGTTTTCTCTTCTTCATTTTTCAGTTTTTTTCTTCTTTGATTCAATTATAAATTCATCTTCTTATATTTTCTCCTCTGATCGATTCTTTCATAAATGAATTGCTGACAACTCAAAATTGAAGATGGCGCTATATATATATGTGTGTTTTGTCAATTATTTATCACACATATTGTAAAAATTTGGGATGAGTTTTCTTCCTTATTCTGATTACACACTTAATCGGATGAACATTTTGTGAATCAGATACAGTAAGGAAAATAACAAAATTTACAAGTTTAGTTTCACAATATGTGAAACCTGCATCTTGCCAGAGTTAGAGTTCCAAGACTCGATCACTTCCATTATTAAGCTCAAAACCGAGCAAAGTAAAAGATATAGACTCGATCTCTCACCCAACTTATCTCTCTCTCTTTCTATCATCTTCATAGTGATTCTCTCTTTCAAAACCCTTCTACTTGCTTAAAGAAACAACATAAGAATCAGAACTTGAATCTACGTAGCTCGATTACCTTACTACTATGAGTAATCAATCTTACATGACTCATAACAGGATGACCACCTCACTCAGCTTGTCTTTGCTATTAGCTAAGTGAAGGAGGAAAACGAATGTGATTGGCTAATATGTTATGAACTGGATTGCCTGAAACTCGAATCGGGAAGAGCTTCACAACCCTGTGGGTAATTGAAACACTCTGATTGACTTAGAGTCATCTTCTTATTCCTTTTAACTTGAAAGCCTTTGAATGATCCCGAATCTTTCCCACGCTTAGTGAATTCTTTGCTGAATCGATGACTATCACTTCAAATCATTTTTTTTTGTATTAACTGTTATTAAGCGATTTAGATTTTTCATTTGAAACAAAAACCTAAATCTGTCAAGTTAGATTTTGATCTTTTGTTCCCTTAGTTTCTCTGGTTGGTGAATCAAGTAACGATTCTAAAAAAGTTGTGATTGTAGCTTAGTGTCAAGTGATAATAACATTGTATGTATGGACTCCAACATTTATGAATTCCACCGACACCTCATAAAGGTGAATTCAACCAATACCTCTTAAAGCTTTTTGTTTTACTATAAAGATATGACTCTTTTGATAATGAAGAAGTAGCGAGATAGTTTCCTTGATACTTTATGCTAGTAAATACTGATTTCTTATCTACTATTTTCTTGATTGTGTTATGCTAGCAAATACTTAGTTATGGGTTCTTTTATGCTAGTTTTTATCAAATTACTGGTTGTTTCAGAGACTTGTGATTCTATTTCTTGTCTGTCTCTTCTTTATTAGATCAGTTATATAAATCAAAATTATAGTTTTGTTGTAGCATTTGTGGTACTATGGCTGAGAGCTTGATTTTTTTTTTTAGATGGATTCAACCGACGAGACTACAAAATCAACGAGGTCATGATGTAGCAAATTTGATTTGTTTCTGTTATTGCAAAGAACCTATTATCATAGATGTCGGTTCAACTACACTTGCTGCCTCTTTTCTTCTAAATGTTATATAAACTAAGTTGATCTGAATTCATCTTTTGAGCACTCTACGAAGGTGTGATAGAATGTCTTATAAATCATTATCCTCTTAAATCTCAATACATCCGTTTCTTTTTAGCTATTGTTAGCTTTATTTTGCTTAGAATATAATTGAAAACGTGGCTTTTCTTAAAAAAATTATTTATACGGATACATATCTATCCATAGATATTTGATAATTTTCACGGATATCATTAGTCTAGATATTTTTAATTTCTGATACAGATATACCGAATCCGGATATGTATATCTAGGCTTAGATCACAAAACCTTCTTTTTATTACCGTAGATTTCCCATGATGACTAGAATAAAGAATCTGATCAAATATATTCATAGTGAAAAAGCCACGTCACATGTGTGAGTCTGTGACACCCCAAAAAGTCAACCTTATGCGATCCGCGACCATCTAACTCGGAACGCACCTAACTCACAGCCATATAGTCCGTGAGGTTCAAACCGATCATTTACTTATCAGATATGGTTCCATAAAAACACTTAGTCATTGTAGCAGAATTTAACTTAGATAGATACTCATTCGTTCTCATAACTCATTCATTACTTAGTGAAACAATTCATGTACAACTTAAGTTCGCTATACAACATATTACAACATATCATATAACAATCCACCCATTTCCTAAACCATCTCCTTTCCACCTCGCCCCTTAGTCCGCACCTTAGCTACCTTTACCATATTCATGCATTCACAAGGAATGCATAAGCACAACGTGCCTAGTGAGCGGATCATTCCGTCTCACATGTCTAACCATAACGCAATCAATGCACGAAATACAATCAATCCATCACGCAAGTATTCAAGCGGGACATAACACCATTCACCCGGCTCGACTACGGTCCATCTCCTTTGACTATCTAGGTCATGTGTACTCCGCTATTACCCAGCTGTCGAGCATACACGCACCCAGACCTTTACCCCTTAATCCGATCATACCATCTGAGCCACCCGTCGACCGTATTCAATTAATATCACGCATCATGAATCACAATCATCATATAACACATAAAGCAATAACAGGTTGACCCACGGTCAACCAATCACCTTAGCCATACTGCTACCTGACACCTCTTGACACTTATGGATCTGAACACTTTCTCACACAAGTTCCACCTTCTGAAATCCTTGCTCACAAACACTTAGAGATTTTTTTCTGATTCTTACTAACTTTCTCGTAATCCTTCCAAGTGACCCGAATGAGGCTTATTTATAGGATCCAAAGCTTCCTTTACCTTCGGGTTTTCTAAACAACTTAGTCCAAGAGTTTTCTTTAACAACTTACACGTGAGGTGCTTGGTTAGCTTAGTGGCCGCAAGCTGCTCATGTAGTTGTCTGCTTCATACGCCGCAAGGTGCTCATGCAGCTGCCTGTTGATGCAGCTAGTTGGCTACTCACTCGGACTGCCGACTCACCTGTCTGGTTACGCAATTAACTGCCTCATAACCAGACTGCTCACGCACCTAAGTGCTTGATTTCCAATCGTACCAGCTCATGCAGGTGCCTGTCCACGAAGCTACTTACTTATTTCCAGCTACTTAACTTAGATTTCACTAAGTTACTTGATCGTTCGGATTCTCTTACCCATTACTTGACCCAAATCGACTGAACTCGACATTTCATTTAATCCATCCACACCAACTCAGCCAGAACCAAATTTGCATGGTTTCCTTTGGTTAACTGACCACTTTGTTCCCATCGACCACTTATTAAACTGGTCCAATTTCTCTCGGGCAATTCCAATGTTCCACGAACTTACCCGGAATCACCCGGAACGGATTGCGGGACACGGATGTTACATCTTCCCCCAATCAATAAAGCCACGTCATTCTGGTCAAAACTAGTCAAAGGACAATGAATTAGACTGATAGTGGAATTGAATTAGGTTTGGTATTGTGTTTCTTAGCCCAAATTAAAAGCCCATTATGAGTGGACCGGCTTTTACTCATCTGGATACTTCGTCTTTGTGTAGAACCCGACCCATCTTTAGTTTATTCCTGTTGCTTCTTCTTCTCCTTTGCTCATCTTAGCGCTCTGGAAATTTCTCGTCGCAAAGTTTCTTCTTGATTGGGGCAAGTAAGACCTTTCTTTAATTGTGAGTTCTATTTCAAGCCTTTCTATGTTTACGGTTTTTCTTTGTATTTTGATTTCATTGCTCTGAATTTTTAGGGTTTGCAATGTCTTTTGCTTTTTAATGGATCTGTTTTTGTTTCTCTTCAAATATTTCTTAGCTCTTTGGAAGTTCGATCAATGTCCGTTATATTTATCTTGAGCTTCTCTTTCGCTAATTTCATGACTTTAATATTGATTAGATTGTATTTAGAGAGATTACTGTTTTGTGCTGCAATTGTTGATTTCCCTGTTTCTTCGCTTCTTTCTTTATGTTTTCTTATTTCAAAGCTACTTTTAGAGTATTTTATAACATTGTAGAATGGGTAGTTTGTCTCTAGAATTGTTAAATTCATGACGTTTGGCTGGAACTGCTGCGCCTACGAGATGTTTGACGAAATTCCTCCAAGAAATTAACTAGTAGGTTTTAGTATGTTTGTCGCTTCTCTACTAAATAATAATCGTTTAGTTTTGCAGTAATTCTATAAACCGAAAGGCTTCATTTGTTATAAGAAGCATCTCTGCGATTGTTTTCTGGATTTAATTGTTTGTGCATAGGTTTAAGATAGAGGTTATGTTGGATATCAATTCTTTGGTGTTGAAATATGTTGTGGATGTAATTGTTTTGGCATAAGTTAGAAGGAAGAGTTTATATTGAACAAATCGCTAAGTTTATTTTAACCTGATTTCCTTGGTAAATGAGATCCCACAAGTCATTGCTTTTAAAGAAAAGTGATCACACTCTTGTTTGTTTTTGAAAAACCTCTATTTGCAGTTCAAACTCTGTTCCAGTAACCATGGCAAAGCATCACCCTGATCTGATCATGTGCCGGAAACAACCAGGCATTGCCATTGGGCGACTGTGTGAAAAATGTGACGGGAAATGCGTGATTTGTGATTCTTATGTGCGACCGTGTACTCTGGTACGTATTTGTGATGAATGCAACTACGGGTCATTCCAAGGTCGGTGTGTTATATGCGGAGGGGTTGGAATCTCAGATGCTTATTACTGCAAAGAGTGTACGCAACAGGAGAAAGACAGAGATGGCTGCCCCAAGATTGTCAACCTTGGGAGTGCGAAAACTGATCTGTTCTATGAACGTAAGAAATATGGATTCAAGAAACGATAGTATGGTTATTTGGCGATTGCACTTGAACTATTTGGATATCTTATGCTATGTGTAAACTTCTCTGTTGACTCCCGTTGCATAAAGCTGATAGATGTTGCAGAGAATCTAAGATATTGGATACAAAAACGAGAAGTTATATTTTATTGTTCTTAATAATCTGATTGGTCTGTATTAGACTTGTTTTTAGTTTCGGAATAGTCTTTGCATTGTGCATTGTGTTTGATTACATCAGATCACAATAGAAGAGACTGTTCTCTGGCATGTTTTGACTTCTATCTAGTGGGCTACTCTCTCTCTCCAGTGCGCTAACTTGTGCCTCCAAGAGTTGCTTGACTTCTTTTTTTTTCACGCTTTTTGAATTCATATATGATTTTATACTACTTTGATTTCTTTTCAATTCATGATTTTTTTCTGTTTTTCCAAAATTCAACTCTCTGTAAACGTGTGTAATGTATATAGATAGATAAGTCAACTTTGATTGTCCTGAGGAGGAGTTCATGACAAAATTGGTTTGAAGCATTTAACATCTTCAATAAGTTTATAGGTTAATACTTTAGTTAAAGAGAAAAAAAAAAAAAAAAAGCTTTAGATCTATTATGGTAACAAGTTTTCCAAACTTATCAGACAACAATATTCCATGACTTCCCCAGTTCTAGCCATCCCCGACAAATCGGTTAGAAGACAAGGTTATCTCAATCTGAGATTTGAAGAATCACTGTTATTTATCATTTGGTTTGACATGTCCACCTTAACTATCCTCCATCTGTTTACTCTTTAACATTTTTCCATTTTTTCTTTAAGTTTGAGTTGGGTGGACACTTAATTTTGTTAGTATTTCAAAACTTATGTACGGTTTTAGTAAACATTCGTTGTAATGAGATTTTGTATTGTTTTAATAAATAATATGAGAAAGAAAAAAACAAGTAAGTTACAAATCTTACGATTAGCTAATGTGTTTCTTTTTGAATAGAGTAAGAGCGGACAATGTGATGAATTACTTGGAGACGAAATGTTGATGACTAAATCTAAAACCGGGAGATGAATAGTACTGTCATCATTGCAATGTACTGTTGGGATGAAGCCAGAGTTTGCAAGCTGTCTCAGTTTTCCCAAACTGATTCTTCTTTTAACCATGGGGTGTATGTATAATTGTTGGTAATTAGGTTCATTGTGAGACGTTGACTGATGCCTCGAATACATTAAAGCTATGGAAGTTCAAGATCACTTACGACAAGCTTGTTCTACCAAGGTTGGTTGATTTTAACCTAGAATTTGAAAGCTTGCACCGGGAAAGAACCAAAGATACAAAACTATGAACATACATCGATAAAAAAACTCAAAATAGAGTACCAGCAAACACTCAGAGTTCTGAGCGGGTGTGAAAATCCGAAATCTACAGAGAAAAAAGTCAACAATCTAACAAGATAACATGTAATAATCTGCTTGGAGCTATTTTCTCTTGGCTTCATGGCCGGAGATTCTTCGCCGGGTGTTTCTGCAAATCCGATTCTGTCAATGGATTTACCTCTCACATCTGATTTGGTCTTTCCCAAGCTTCCAGCATCATCTTCTATGGCTAATCTGCTATTGAATTTAGATTCAACTCCTTCTTCTGCAGCGCTTGTTTCTGCATCTGATATTGCTGTTACTAAATTTTCTGATTCCTCGTTGCTTGCTGTGTTACCTGAATCTGATTCTAAAGCTTGCTCATCTGTCCTGATCTCTGAATCCTCTATTCCTGGGATGCAATCTAAGGTCTCCAAGCATTCGACATGGTCCTCTGCAATTGGCAAGGGTAAGGAATCGATAACTCCTTACTCAGTTAGTCCTACTGTGCTGAATGGTGTTGTTTCCACATCGATACCTGATGAAATCTTGACTGATTCTGTACCGCTTTGGAGTAATTGTGTGATTGGCCACTTTATCGGAGAGGTTCCACATATTGGGACAGTACATGCCACTGTTAATCGAATCTGGCAAAACGCAAAGAAGGATTTGAAGATCGATGCTACGTTTATTAGACCAACTTCTGTTATCTTTCGTATCCCTGATGCTGCTATTCTATCTCGAGTTCTTAGAAGGAAATTTTGGCATATTGGAGACAAACCTCTTATTCTGCAAGAATGGTCTCCTGAATCTGCTACTACTGAGCCAGTTCTTCATTCAATTCTCATTTGGGTTGATCTCTCGCAAGTACCTGGTCATTTGTTCTCATACAAAGGGATAAGTTTTCTTGCTAGTCACATTGGGAAACCCATTAAGCTCCACCCTTCTACAGAGCGTTGTTTACGACTGGATGTAGCTCGTGTACTGATTGAAGTGACTTTGGGAAACGTTTTGCCAAACTCGTTGTCTATTAATAAGGGTGCTCATCCTGCTGCTACTATAAAGATCTTTTACTTATGGCTGCCTCCAAGATGTCAAAACTGTCTCAAATGGGGTCATTCCATTAAAGACTGCTCTGCTCCAGCTCAGATGATTTCAGTTTGAACAACTCAACTGGTTTTGCTCAAAATGCTCCTGTATCTGAAACTATTGCTGATCCTCTTCCGACATTGAGGTCTCTCACTTCTTCTCCTGTGATGCAATCCCCAGTGGTTGAGCCTCCTCCTACTGGTGGTGATCAAATGATCCGGCACTCATCTCGGGAATCTGATGATGGTTCCAAGTCTATTGACTGGACCACCATCAGAAAACCAGTACCTCTCCAAATATCACTAATTCTGATCGTACCTATCCTATTGCTTTGCTTAATTCTTCTCCTATTTCAGGTTCTTCTTCTGGATTCCAGTTTCTCGAAAGTTTAAGGGACGAAGGTGAAATAGTCGAGTCTGGAAAGTTGAAAGTTATGGAATCCTCTCATGAAAAAGGCATTCGTGTCTCCTATCTGGATACTCAG
This sequence comes from Lepidium aucheri, assembly GCA_900406435.1. Classification (NCBI taxonomy): domain Eukaryota; kingdom Viridiplantae; phylum Streptophyta; class Magnoliopsida; order Brassicales; family Brassicaceae; genus Lepidium; species Lepidium aucheri. The sequence continues at coordinate 82,151 of OVBA01000209.1, forward strand.
TTGCCAAATCCTTGCTCAGTATCTGTTCCGGCTATGCCTAGTATATCAACCCTTCCTCCTATTTGAAAATCCACTCGCACTCCAATTGCTAAATCGAAAGATTTCTTCTCAGATTCTGGTACATTAAAGTTGAAGAAGGCTTCCGCTAGGAAGCAATGACCTCACTATTTTGCGAGAACTTACGTGGTTTTAATCAATCACGTAAGCATATGGTAGTAAAAGATTGGGTTAAAAAGCAGAAATTTTCACTTGGTTGCATTGTGGAAACTCGTGTGCAGGAATCTATGCATATGAATATTTTTTCTTCTTGTTTCCCTGGTTGGAAGATCTTAACTAATTATGATTGCCATCGTTTGGGAAGAATCTGGTTAGTTTTTTCTGATGATGTGGATGTTTCTCTTATTCATAAATCTGCACAGCATATAACTTGTGAAGTCACGGTTCTCTCTTTTGGTGCTTCCTTTATTATCTCAGCAATCTATGGCTCAAATTTTGAGCGTGATAGAAGGGTTCTTTGGCAGGATTTATCCTTTATTCGATCAGGCTTTGTTAATTCTTCAAAGGCTTGGATCCTACTTGGTGATTTTTAATGTCATTCTTGCTTCTAGCGAGCATTCTTGCTCTTCAGGATATATTCATGATCAGGTGGGGATGCAGCAATTTCAGAACTTCGTTGATGCAAGTGATCTCACGGATTTGTCTTTTAATGGCCCCGTTTTCACTTGGTGGAACAAAAGAGCTGCGGATCCAATAGGGAAAAAACTTGACAGAGTCTTAGTAAATGATGGTTGGCTCAACTTTTTTCCTCACTCTTTTTCTGAATTTGAAGCAGGTGGCGTATCGGACCATGCTAGGAGTGTTGTTCATCTAGCAAACCCCCCATCAGTGGCTTCTCGCAGGCCCTTTCAGTTCTTCAATTTTATGACTGAACATGCTGAGTTCCTCCCTTGTGTTTCAGCAATATGGACTAGTTCTCCCCCTCTATGCCATTCCCGATCTGCTCTCCATGTTTTCCATAGCAAGCTGAAACTATTGAAGCCTACTCTTCGAGACTTGAATAAGACTTTTTATGGTAATCTGCCCGTTAAGTCCAAGATGGCATATGAAGCTTTATGTATTGCTCAAGATACTGCTCTTCGCTGTCCTTCTACTTTGAATACTCAATCTGCAGCTGAAGCATTTAATCAATGGCATCGATTAGCTCACTTGGAGGAACAATTCTTTCTTCAAAAATCCCGGGTTAAATGGCTTGCTGCTGGGGATAATAATACCTCTTATTTTCATAGGGTAGTTAAAGCTAGGGCAGCTCGCAATCAAGTACCAGCAATCACGACAGCAACAAAACCAAAACTATACCTGATATTGTTAATAGACAGCGTACCTTCGCCAATCTGGGATTTGTTGCGTTATAGTCAAATCGGCGGTGTTAAGAACCTCTAATCCGGTGTTAGGCTACAAACCACAAAGTGCTAGAGAAGCTGAAGGAAGGAGAAGAAAAATCGAAATGGAAAAGACGAATCGAAGCAAATGTAACAATGGCGACACTTCAAACAACGAAAGAAAGAGATTATTTTCTCCCTGCTTTACTGAACAGTCACTTTGGAAGCTAAAAAGGTCTTATATTTTTTGTGTTATTTTTCTATTTTTTTCGTGTTCATGTAAAAGATTAATTATGCAAATTTATTAAAATATATAAATTATGATATACAATAAATAAGAGCAAAATGGTATAGAAAATATAAAACATAAGCCTACAATTATAGCACATATTAGGAATTAATTTAGAAAATTTTATATAATATCTATTACAATTTCTCTTGAGTCTATTAGTGGTAACAAGCCTGGTAACAAGCTTGTCAAACTTATCAGACAACAATATTCCCTGACCTCCCCAGTTTTAGCCATCACCGACAAATCGATAGAAGAAAAGGTCATCTCAATTTAAGTTTTGGAGAATCACTATTACGACAACTTATGCACCATTTGGTTTGAAATCCCCACTTTAATTATCCTCCATCTGTTTCTTCTTAACTTTTTTTATATTTTTTTTGGGTGATTTACTCAAATAGTATAGAATTATAGGTAAATGACTCAAATAGTGTGGAATTATCATTAATTACTCAAATACTCTTGTTTTTTTTAATTACCATTTTGTCCTTTTCATATGTGTAAACAAAAAAGTATTTACGAAAATGCCATTAATGAA
>OVBA01000210.1:0-84344 GCA_900406435.1 Lepidium aucheri
TCCTCTAATCCACCGGACATTCCGAGGTTTAGTAATAATATTCGGTGGATCTATGGATGAACTACAGTATTCCAAACATAACTTCCGAGGTGTTGCTGAGCTTACTGACACGTATCACATCTATATTTTTTTGATCAAGATGTTTTCGTTAGTTTTTTTGGTGAGAATATACAATGACAAGGGGGNTACATTCCTCGCAAAGACGTCGTAATACAACCACTTCAACTTCTCACATCATTTTTATTTTCATTTTCAGAAGTTTTTTTTTTGCAATTTTTTTTTCTCTCACTACTTTCTCTCTCTTAGTGTTTGAGATTTGGTGTGATGTTAGAATCTCCCATTGGGTCTATTCATAGGGAAAGAAGGAAAATTTACTATAGATTTGCGATGTACTGTAGCAAATGTCGCAGAATCATCGCAAATGCTCGCAAAAACTGCAGCAGAAAAAATTTGTCGCAAATACGTCGCAAATATGCTTCGGATTTGCAACGTAGCGTAATTCGTTGCAAGTCTGTCGCGAGTTCGTCGCAGGTTTTGCGACGCCAAAATATCTGTCGCAAGTTTGCGACGTCCTTGCGACATGTTGTCATACGTCGCAAGTTTGTCGCAAATGCATCGCAGTTTTTGCGATGGAAATAATCCCTCACAAATTTCCGTCGCAAATCACCTGTTTTCTTGTAGTGCACATCCAAAAACTCGGAGATGGGATATATCTGGCTTATGACCATATGTTAATTCTAATGGAAAGTATTTATGATATGCACTCGGTCTTATTTGAATTAGTGCCGCAGCATGCAAAATTGTATAACCCCATATTGAAATTGGGAGTCTTGTTCTCATTATTAACGGTCTAGCAATAATCTGTAACCGTTTGATTAAAGACTCAGCCATGCCATTTTGTTGTGAACATGCGGGACTGGATGTTCAACATATATTCCCAATGACATACAATAGTCGTTGAAGGCTTGTAAAGTGAATTCACCAGCATTATCAAGTCGTACTTTCTTTATTATATAATCAAAAAATTGTGCTCTCAGCCTGATTATTTGGGCAATGAATTTTGTGAAAGCCATATTTTGTGTGCTCAATAAACACACATGTGACCATCTGCTAGATGCATCAATTAATACCATAAAATATCTAAATTTTCCGTATTGTGGGTGGATAGGCCCACATATATCACCATGTATTCTTTCTAAGAAAACCGGAAATTCATTCCGAACTTTGGCTGCTGATGCCCGAGTTATTAGTTTTCCAAGCACTACACGAGAATTCTTTCGACTGAAAAATCTTCTGTTTTTTTAGTGAATGGCCATTTGTATTTTCCACAATCTTTCGCATCATGACAAAACCAGGGTGCCCTAAACGTTGATCTAGATTTTGAATGTACATGTAAACTTCGGGTTTACTGTAACATATGATTCAATCATATTTATATTTGTGAAATATATTCCAGAAGATAAAGCTGGCAGCTGTTCCAATATACATTTTCTTTCTGAATTGACTAATATAATACAAAAGTATTCAACACCATTTTTATTCATTGTTTCTATGTGATACTCATTTCTGCAGATATCTTTGAAACTCAACAAATTTCTACAAGATTTGGGGGAATATAATGCATTATCTATCTCAAATTTTGTTCTATTTGGGATTAAAAAACAAGCTCTTCCAGATCCAGTTACAATTTTTGCATCACCAGATATAGTACTCACGCTTCCGACAGAATTATTTATTTCAAGGGAGGAAAAATAATTTTTAGCTTTGAGTATTGTGTGCGTTGTAGCACTATCTGCCAGATATATATCTTCGTCCTTGTTTTTGAATTTCCACATTTTCTGATTTTGAAAAAAAAATCATAAAAGATGTGTTAATAAAAACAAACCTTATATTACAACAACTATTTTACAAAAACTATATTACAAGATATAAATAACATTAGATTATTCTTATACAAGCATAAATAATTATACAGCATGTCGACTTTCTTCTTCACAAAGGTTTTAATTATTTTGATTTTCGCTGATATCTACACAATCAACAACGAAATCACCTACATCAAAATAGTTATCAGTATTTATACCATCAAATGAAAGTCCAGCTTCATTTTCAAGAGAAGGCCTAACATCATTGTCAAAAAAAGGTCCGGCTTCATTATTAAAGAAAGGTCCGGCTTCACCATATAGGAAGTTGGTTTCCTTTTTTTTGTTTTTCTTTTGCAACTCTTGATAAATATTGACAAAATGTTTCGGCGTACGACATGTACGCAACTAGGGTCCTTTTGTACCGCATCTACAACAACGATTTTCGTGTTGCTTATTATTAACTTCCTTTCCTTTTAACTTTTGATTATTTCTTTCATTGCTAAAATCATTAGGACGGGATTTTCTTCCTTGTCCACGTCTATATCCACGTCCATATCCTCCTCGTCCACGACTATGGTTATTACCTCGACCGCATCTACGCCCATAATTATTATATTTTGATGATGTAACATTCGCTTCTGTGAATAATGCTGATCCAGTAGGGCGAGAGTGATGGTTTAGCATCACGAGTTCATTATTTTGTTCACCTACCATAAGAACTTGCATTAATTCTGAATACTTCTTGTATCAATTTGCCCGATATTGTTGTTGCGGGACTACATTTGCAGGATGAAATGTTTGAAGAGTTTTTTTGATCATATCATAATCGCTTATCTTCTCTCCACATAAGATCATTCTTGAAGTAATTCTAAACAACACGGTATTACATTCACTTACACTTTTGTAATCCTGAAACAGGAGGTTTAACCACTCATATTTAGCTTTCGGTAAGATCACATATTTCTGATGATCAAACCTATCTTTGAGTGATTGCCAAAGATATGCAGGATCTTCTCTTGTTATATATTCATCTTTTAAACTATCGTGGATATGGTGGACCAAAAATATCATAGCATTAGCTTTTTGCTTTCGTGAAGTCGTTTTCGACTTATCGATGATATCAAGGTGATTTTTCCCCTTTAAATGCAATTTTGTTTCAACTGTCCATCTTATATAATTATTTTCGGATATATCAAGGGCCGTGATCTCGAGTTTAGCCAAATTTGACATAATTACGGCATAATAAGTTTAATAACCATAAATTTTATTATTAACTTAAAATAAAATGCAACACAACAACATGTTAATAATTAAACACATAAAAATAAAATAAAGCACGCGATTGCAAAGACATAAAAAGTTAAAATAATTAACCAAAAATTTATCCAAAACTATGCAGAGTGAAATCGTCGACGAAGAGTTTGTAAATAGAAGAAAGAATAATACTGAAACAAAAGATTAAAACTCAAAAAATTGAACAATTTCTAGAGAGAAAATGAGAGGAGGTAAAAAAATTTGAGTAATGAAAATGAGTGAAAAATGAGTGTATTTATATATTACAATATTATCGTTATGAACAATAAATATACCCGTTGAAATTTTTTCTTTCTTTCTTTTTCTTTTCATAACTGTTAGAAAATTATATCCAAAATAAAATTATCAAAATTAATAATAACATAATCATGAAATATTCATAATAAAACAATACAATCATATAAATTCAATATAATGCAATAACAATAAATTATATTATTTGTCTTCAGGACAAATTTATTTTCATTCATTTTTCTGCATGATAAATTTATTTATATTTGTTTTTCAATAGGAAAAATTTATTTTTATTTATTTTTCTACTGAGCAGATTTATTTTAATTTTTTCTTCTGGAACAAATTTTATTTTATGTCTTCAGGATATTTTTAATTTAATCGTTCTTCTGGAACGCTTTCTAAATGTCTTCTGGGCAATTTTTTTTAGTTTTTCTTTGTTCTTCTAGAACAATTTGTAAATATCTTCTAGACATTTAATTTAAATATATGGGAAACAAGTCACATACACGTAGATCGGCATTATAACAGCATAAAAGTTAAACTGAATTATATAGCATATATAAATGGGTGCTAGTTACTTAATATAACAAAAGAATAAAGATAAAATTGACAAAAATTAAATTTTACCATTTTCTGGCGCGGGGCTATTCGTGTTGATAACGTGTTATAAAATATATCTATTATATATATATATATTATATGATTGTATCTACTAGTATGACTAACAACAAAAAGAAAAATACAAAATAGAAAACTAGTAGAGGAAACGTAAATAGAGTGTAGTAATTGAAGAAGAGAAAGAGAGACAGGTGAGAAGATGATGATGATAAGAGAAATATCACTCTTCTATTACACTATGTACAATGGTTCCCAAATTCAACACACTCCACATTATCTTTTTTCTTTCAAATCATATTCTCTCTTTTTCACTTTAAAAATTCAACACTCATACAATTTTTCTTCTCTACAATGGTTTTGTTTAATAAAATTTAACACAATACCCCACTAATTTTGTTTAATTTTATATTTATATTTCTATTTGTTTTTTAATTTGTATGGTTATAAATAAATTATTGTAAATAATAGAAATAAAAATAAAAATAGTCATTTTAAAACAAAAAAAAATACGAAAACTTAACATACAAATACGATACCGTTAATGAAACACACATAATTTACTACACACATAATCCAAATAAAACACACATAATTGAAAACAAGCAAACAATAAAAATAATAAAATTCACAAACTTAATAAGTTCATTAATCGGGAAAATGGCCTACTCATTCATGAACTTTTTCAAAAGGCCATTTCATACATGAACTTATTGGGTTGGCGTTTTCATACATTCGCTGTTTAAAATTTTTTAAAATATACAAGAACTAGTTTAATTTGGTCATAATCTCAACTGACTGTTAAGATCGTTAGTCAACACTTAATGATCCATTCTTAGTCTGTTAACGGTGACATGTGCCACTAGTATTAGCTTAATCGGATCCTACATGGCATAATAACCAAAACGACATCGTTTTGAGTACTTAATAGACAAAATAACATCATCACTTCAGCAAATTGAAGATTTTAACCCTAAATCAGTGGAGTACCTTGTTGCCATGCTGTAAGGGTTATCTCGGAGAAAAAGCTCAAACGAGAAGACTATGTATCCAGTTGGTTCCTCACCTCAAGACAACAACATATTTATAGTGAATCTATAAGCCCAGTTAATGGGATACAATATTGGGAAAGATGTGGTTCGATCATCTTGCCTCCTCCAAGTATGATAGACCATATTGAAAATCGTAGAGGAAGGAAACCAAAGCCAAAAAGGAGAAAGACAAGGAATGAGTCACCAACAAGGAAGACACCACGAAAAAAGAGAATAATGCACTGTGGAAGATGCGGTCTTGCATGTCACAATGCAAAGAAGTGTACAAACGTTGGAGTTCAAGTGAGTTGGACGACAAAGAAGTCAGCTACTAGAAGAGAAGATGCAGGAAACAATGGAGGAGACAATGGAGGATATGGTCAGGTTTTGAGTCTATAAATTTGAACCTTGGTGAATGGCCTACTTAATCCCAAACTTAGGATGTGTTAATTTTCTGTTTAATCGGCAGTTGCATACTTGACTTTTTAAAGATGTTTTGGTGATGATTCAGTTTCTAATGTAGATATTTTTAAAAAAATTTGGACAGGTTGTTCAACATTTTGTAAACGGTTAAATTTTGGTTCACATGTTAAACATTGAACAAGTATATGACGATATTAAAGAGCTTGTATCTTCTGTAATTTTATTAGAACTTAGCATCGAAAAACAGAAAAAAAAACACAGTAACATGTGTTTCTATTGTGAGGAGTTATGTTAAATTGTTAATTTCCTCAATTTTGCTAATTAGTAAAGAATCCAATTTTAAAATCATAATAAACAATAACATACGAGATCCAATAATGAAAATAAGAATATGGTCCAATATTTGTTAGAAGTTTGTTGAATATGGTTTTCATTATTGAAATCTCTCGAATTCGTTTTTGTTTGTTGAAGAAGAGAAGATCACGTATTGAATATGGTTTTCATTATTGAAATCTCTCGAATAGGGTTAAAATCTCTAATTTGCTGAAATAATGATGTCTTTTTTTGCCATTCAGTACTCAAAACGGCGTTATTTTGTTTATTATGCCATGTAGGATCCGATTAAGCTAATACGAGTGTCACCTGTTACCATTAGCGGACTAAAAATGGATCATTAAGCATTGACTAACGACCTTAATAGTTAGTTGAGATTATGACCAAATTAAACTAGTTCTTGTATGTTTAAAAAAAAATTAAACAGCAAATGTATGAAATCGCCAACCCTATAAGTTCACATATGAAATGACCCTTTTGAAAAAGTTCATGAATGAATATGCCATTTTCCCTTCATTAACTACTAAACATTCTGAATTTTGCCCATATGTGTTTAATCATATCAGTTTGCAATTCGTGATGTACATTTGATAACAAAAATATAATAGAAAAGATAATTTTTTTGTGTCCGAATTGAATGAAACTAGTCTCTATTCATAGAGAATGGAAAATGATGAATTTTAGTATAATTTCATAAAATTATATTAAATATTTTATAAGATAATTGTTCCTAAATGATTGAGGTGAAAATTAAAAATCTGTAATCTCAATAACGAATTACAACGTGACACGTGTCTTATCTATTTATAAATAAAAAAAAAGAATAAGCCAACCAATGACAAAGTAACATGTGTTTTGGTTTTGCAGATTCACGGTGTTGAAAGTTATTCACGTTATTGACGCCAAATAAGTCAAACTCAAACCATTGTAGGACTCAAAATTTATTCAACAGTTAAGTATTTTTTTCAACATCCAAAATCAAACCATTGTAGGGGTAGTCTTATGTTGATTTGTGTCTTTATTTTTGTGTCTTTCACTCTTACCCTAATACATATATTTATACTAGTGTAAAAAGGATACGTGAGATAAAATATTTTGTTGATATGTAATTGTTAGAACAATATGATAAGTAATTATTATCTACAAATTTATAACAAAAAGTTATTTATTGGGCAATTGTCCTCAGGAGATCGGTGAAGAGCACGTATTCACTTTCTTGTTAGCCACGTTTCTCGAATATGTTTGTAAACTATTACTTAATAAATTATTATAGAAAAACATTGAGGAAAATCCCACAAAAAACCTAGAAAATAGACGTCAATTCTACTTTAAAACTTAAACTTTTTCATTCTCATAATAAACTTTTTCACTTCTACATTACGTGACTAAATTTTAAGTTTAAGATTTTTAAATTTATTTTTGAAATTTACATATTTATTTTTTTTTCTTTTTGGAATTTTTAAAGATTTTTTGTATTTTTTTTTAATTTTTTTTAAATAGCTTTTATACCAGGAATTACCAACAATTACTATTCCTGCACACAAAAATACTAATTTAAAAATTTAATTCACTAAATTAACCATGCTGGAGATTTATTGCGAAAATGAAAAAGTTTAAGGTTTAAAATGGAAATAACTTTCACTTTGAAAGTTATTTCATGAGATTTTCCTGAAATCATGGTTGTTTTTTACACTAATTTCACTAATTTATACTGTTTATATATTAATAAAAACAAATTTGAGGGTTTATTGTAGAGTCAAACATGTAAGTGGAAGACTCGACCAAAAAAAACATGAAAGTGGAAGATCTTTCATATGATATAAGGGAGAAAAATCTCCCTATTTTATCAGCACAAAATCTCAAAATTAAACACAAATGTTAGGCAATATAGAGTCATTCTTATCCGCTTCTAACAAACAACCAAGTTTCCCAGGAACGGAAGAAACAGAATGAAAACCTAAGCTGTAAAGATGAGGTGATAACGCATCCTTAAGCTTTTGTGTGATATGCTTTTTTCTTAGAAACAGTTCTGATACTGTCCAAAGTGACACTTTTACAAAAAGGATGCTAAACTCCTTCCCAAGAATCAATCAACTGCCAAAAACAACACTCAATACATGAATTGTGTATGACTCGAAGCGCTAGCGGTTCAGTACCGTATGGATCACGTTTCTTTGTGCATTTGTTAAGCCCTTCACAATTTTGAAAACAAAGCAAGTCGTTCATATCAAGTTTCAAGATATTGATATGTTATATAGAGATAGAAACCAAACCTGGGAGAGATTGTTAAACAGAGGCTTGTCTTCACTCGAAAACTTCAACAAAAAATCAGCCACGTAACTTGCCAGATTAATCTGTTTATTGCAGAGATGAAATGACTTAGTGAAACAAATCAACAGTTGGAGAAATAGGAGCGCGAATACAAAACATAGTTAGAACACAAGAGGTCACCTCATTAAGGGAGTCGTTACCAAGTAGGTCATCACCCTCATCATCTTGGTTCTGTTGAATCAACAATTAACATTGGTGAAATAAGGTTCAATGGTATAGCCGTGTACATAAAAGAGAAAGAGGACCTCGAAACGAGCCATTGCTTCAAGTTGGTCATATGTGGGTTTGCTAAATTGAGAGGCACCAGTTGAACGTAGCACGTCTTTCTCAGCTTTAGTGTCTCCTTCATCGACTTCTTCCCATTCGCTATCCTGTAACTCCGACAAACAGAATTAGTATCTCAAATTCCACTTCATTCGAAGATGGGAAAGGTAATAGAAAAGCTTAAGGAAGCATAATCACCTCATCTTCACTGCCCAAAACTTGCTCTTGAAATTCAATTAATGTATCAGCTAGTAAAGCCAGTATCTACAAAGCCAAACATTGTAAAGTTTCTGAAAGCATACACCAAAATGATGAAAAGAAAGGAGGATATAACCAATCAATAACTATGAAGGACATTAAAATGAGTCAGGACAGAACTGTATATCCCCAAACAATATGTATTCTGACTTGCAGCTTGTACGTTGAGAACATTTAGACTAAGGACTCACACAATAATATACCTTCATGGGTAGAGGGATAATTGTCCATTTTTCAGGAGCAGATCTAGCTTTTGACCGAGTGGTTATGCCACCATTGGACTATACAGAAAAGAGATTCAAGTTTTTGTTAAGCTGAGAGTAAACTGAATTTTTAAGAGAAAAACAGATAGTTACAGCACAAAAACCTGAATCAAATTGCCTGGGACATTGACCTTCGCGAATTCAGAATGTCTAGTGGAAAGTAGCAAGGCCAGAGCTGAAGTTGTCACTTTTATTTGATATGCCCATTGTATTTCCCCTGAATATGATGCTTAACCAACCATAAGTTGAAATGGCCAGAAAAAACCTTATCGTGATGCATGAGGTATACAATATAATCATAAACTAACGAACAGAGATGCTTGCCTTGCTGTTTAGTCCATTCTGTCATAACATACGCAAAGGAATTTTCATGGCCATCAGCGGGTATGCTAACAAGCAGATTGATAAATTGATCGACATTTGGAAAACTCATATGGACCTGAAAAATTCAGTGGTCACAGCACAGGGCGAGGATATAAGATTGATGAAGTTGGAGCCTTTACAGCACCATACAAGAAGAAAGGACCACTAATATGCTAAACTATCCAACTGAAAAGTGAAGAATACCAATCTGGCAAAAATCAGTAGCAATGAGCTTTTGAAAGCCGAAATTTCAGCAGATTGCAACCGTCTTACAAGAGCAGCAACCAGGTTCTGGACATGAGGTGCCATCTCGGACGGAAGATGCAAGATAAGCTGCAGAATGTACTTCCCAGAAAAGAGAGACCCAGAACATTCCAGATTAGGGTTGAGAAGCCTGCACCAACATTCAGAATCAATTTTGCAAAGAAAGAATGTACACTTAAAAGATACCAATCGGAAAACATTAAGGAAGCAACAAACAAAGGTTCTCAAAAAAAGATTATCCAAATAGTTCAGAATTGTAGATATGTCACCATATCTATTCTTTTTTTTTTGACAATCCATAGTTTTTACTTTCAGACAAGTTTTAGATAGGGAGAGAGAGGGAGAAGTGAAGGATCTGTTTTTGTCACCATATCTATTCAGACTAGATCTTTTGTGGTGATAAGATTTACCCATGTGTACGCAAAAACATCACTGATACTTTTTCACATGCGTAAGTGTTGCCAATATTCACATATGCACAATAGAGTAACAAATGCAAAAAGAAAACGCAAAAGCAGTATGCCTTCAGCTTTTAATGGGCGTGAAGTGAAATAAACCAACTACACGTAAGAGGAAAACTGTACCTAGAAGCTGCATCAAGTAAACTTCTCATGGTAAGACCGGGATCGCCACTCCAAGTGAGCAACTCTTGTTTTCCACTAGATATAAAAGTTGCCAGACATTCTGTCGCATTCTGACCAATTAAAAGGCTAGTTATAAGTGATCCTTCGTATATGAATAAAGATGACTTTAGATTCGGAAAACATATCACCTGTAACTCACTATGATCCTCACTGTAGAGTATGATACGAATGATAGCATCAAAGCAAAAATCATATGCAGTTTTCACTATATCACTTGGGGCACCCTGTATATAACTAGAAAAAGTGTCAGCATAACACAAGAAATACTATCCATTTAGCACAAATTATTATTCACGTACTATGAAAATCCAGCTAGTATTACTTGCCTTAAGAAGCATAGTTAAAAGATCCAAGGATCCACTCGCTAGTCCTTCAGGCTGCTGATGTGGCTGATTATCACCACAGAAATGTTATTTAACAGGATACCAGGGAAGAGACAATAATAAACAGAGTAGAAAAAAGGTAAGAAAATAATGTTTCCGAACAGCACCTTATTTAAAATTGGTCCGATGAATGGTAAAATCCTTGATGTTAGTGGATGAAGGCAGCCAGGCGAATTCTTTATTGCCTATGTGACAACCAAAGGAAAGATTTATTTGCAGACAATAACTTTTTGTTCATTTTATAACGATATAAGCAGTAGCATGAGATTCAAATTAAAAAAAACTACACAAATTGCATTGCAAACGACAAGATGAATGGCAACGACATTCACACTATTTACCTCCAGGACATCAATTATATCGATACTCATAAAGGGATCTGAAACATGTGCCACCCACAAATTAAGAATCACTGGAGAGATAATAGACTCTATTAACGCTGATGCTTCATGGCCTAGCAAATGATAAATGAAATAAGATATGGCTAAGAACTATTACATAACTAGATTTTGAAATTGTTAAGTAAGATATTATTATTGTTACTTACCAGCCCTAATTGCTTGTTGGAGAGTTTCAAGTACCAATATTAAAGTTTCATCTGAAGCCTAAAAAAGAATCAAAATCTCCAGTGAAACAAAAGAAACATAGATACACACGCTATTCCAAATTGTCTTCAGTAGAAAATTACCTGATGGAGAAGATCAGTGAGGGAAGAAAATAAATTTGTGACCTGAGGCAATATAACTGAACGGTTCATATCAGGCAGGAGCTGTAGAAGTGCCCGACATGCGCCTACTTTTACAGGTGGGGGCCTGTTTATAACGGTATCTAGTAAGTTAATTTATATCTCAGACGAAAAAGATACTACCAGCAGAAGAGTAGGAAACATACACGTCCATGTTTATAGCTCTAACAGCAGCATTGAGAAAGTGCTCAAGAATTCCAGGATTGATCTGGTTAACGTGAAAATTCTTTAATTCATATATTTCAGATTTACGATATCTAGGGAGAAAATAAGATAAGAAATTACCACTAAGGAGAACTTAGCAACCACTACAAATAGGCGGGCATAAAGGAAAGGATATTCATGATACCCTATTATATAAAGCTCCAGTCACGTAAAACAATTTGAATACCAAATGAGAAACATATGTTGGAGCAGTTTTTCTTATGATACCTACCAATTTCAGTATCTTCCATTATCAATTGCTCTACAAATTTAGCTAAATTGGCAGGGTCAGTTCTCAGATCCTGAAAAGATTACATATTAAGGATAACATGTTTCCCAGCACAACTAACTTTTTAGTACTTATATTGCCATGGAAAAGGCAAACCTCGGCTTCAATAAGTTGATCAGCAAGAGAAGCCAAAGCAAAGAGAGCAGCTTCTTTTATCTAATAAATGGATCATATCAAAGTAAGGAGTAAAGTTAAAAAGAAAAACTAAACGGGGGATAAGAAATAGAAATTCACAAACTGGTGATAAGATAATATTAAAACATAAGAGAAACAATGGCTCGTTAAACCTTTCAAGATATACAAGAACTAAGGAAAACTAAATTTGCTTACTCTCCACCAGGCTGAAGAACCTGCGGCCTTTTCACCTTGAGATTCTTGGAACCGTTTCCCGGCAGCATCTACAACAGCATTGATCCCTTCACTACCAAAAGTATTGACAACTTCCTCCAACAAAAGTATTCCTGTTGTGCATTAGGTAGCATAGTTACATTAATAAATTTTGCATATGCATACAAATACGACCTCCAAACCTTGTCTTTGACTAAGCATAAGCATATGAATTTGACTTTGGAAGAGTAAGAGATATCTTACCTGATATCCGACAACTGTAGCTACCCTCATCTTCATCAGCTACAAAATGGTTAACATCAATGGACCATGTATGAACCTGGAGAGAAGTTACATATGGGTTAGAGAATAGAGGCATTCTTATCTCCAATGTCTAGACATCTAAACCACATGAAGATCAAACTACTGCTAAGCAAACAATTAGGCAGGCAGTTCAAATAACAAAAGAAACTAGAAATTTTTGTTAGACCCAAATAATGGAAAGGGATGACACAGCTATCTAAGATATTGCATCTTGTATGACATAGCCAAGATTCCACAAATAATATTGTTTTACGATTTTAGCAGGTAATTTCACGGAAGATAAACAACAAGCTGAAATTCCTATATGGCAAACAATAAATAGGCAAATCAATATATGTATTGCCCTAACAATCTGGAATTGAAATACTAACAAACGAACAAACAGATTCCACTAGTTTGTGACTTGATGCAGAGAGACCATAAAACATATGCATGGAAAGAGAGTGCTTCTAAGGAAATAAGGGATATACAAAGAGTTACAAAAATTCTAGAGCTATGGTAAAAGGGATAAGCCTTCTCATCATCTTTTATTAGTTAAGATAGTAAGAGATAAATTTGCGAAATGCAGGTGACAAGCCTATTGCACAACAAACAATTACTCAAATCAGACATATATAGGCTGTTTAGCTTCGTAAAGTTTCCCAAGATAGATGATAAACGACCAATCATTAACACTATATCGCATTATGTTGGAGTAGGCAGAAGATGAATAATTCATCCATACCTGTTGTTCTGTAATCTGCAGGAAAGCAACAGTTTGATAGACTAATTCTTTGACATAACTGGCAATGACCTGACATAAATTTATTTGGTTAAGAAACCAATTGCAAAGCAACATACGACCAAAAAAAAAGAGAAAAAAAAAAAGGGTTTACCTTTGCCAGTCTTCTACTGCTAACGATGGTTGACAGAAACTCAAATAGCTGTACAGAAACAAGTCTCAGTTAGGACTCAAACTCATTAAGACCAAAACTGTGAGTCCAATGCCCCAGCTCTAACCAAAAGATTAACTTCAAAATTGAGACCTTGATGAAAAACAAATTTTGATCACTGAAAGCAAGTTACCTGAATAACGAAAGTGTCAAGACTCTTTTCTTCACCATCAGAATCATATCTTCCATCATATGAATCTTCTGCCCCTTCAACTGATGATCGAATATAGACATGTAGAGATGTCTCAAATGTGTGCCACAATGGCCTCATAATAGCTGCATGAATATCATGTTTCAATATCAACGCCTCCAATGCATATGTATGAAGAAACAACAAACATAGGTCACATGAAAACATACCCATTAATTCACTTTCGATAAGAGAAGGGAAATTCTGTACAAACTGATTCAAGCACTTCAAGACCTAATGAGAGCAAATAAATCAGCACGGAGACAGGGGCCTGCTAAAAGATCTCGGTTGTTTAATGGAACAGAAGTAAACAATCACAAGATGAGACGAACCTCCATTCTTAAAGTCCAATCATCAGGATCCTCACGTTGCACAGGATAATCCAATATAAGTGAGAACTGATTCATCCAAACCTTAAGCATTGGCCTCACCAAAGTAGTAGTTTCTGTCTGAATCAAACATCTTAGATATGTTAACTGATAAAAAAAGCAGATGACGGAAAACACACTCAAAGTTTACGAGTAGAATGAAAATCATCATAGACAAAGTACCTTGTACACACCACTCATTGCTCCAAGAACAGATATACATGAATAAACAATTGAAAGGGCTTTTCCTTGAATATACTTGTCATAGCTCTACATAGACATGAAAAAATAATACAAGCTTCATAAGAGCCTTGTCACTAGCCTTCCATTTAAGATGCTTGACATTCGAAAACGTGATTCAACATGAGTGTGATTGCTTCAATATTAGGATACAAACCTGAGGGGAGGATACGATAGCATGCAAGCAAGGAAACAACACCGGTACCAGCGTAGGGACCTCTTTGTCATCCAAGTCACCAGAGAGAAGAGCCAAACATCTCAAAGCTCCATGAACTGTTGAGTATGGAAATGAGTTGAGCCTAAAGAAATCTCAGCTGTTCTAAAAGAGTACAGAAATGGGAGATAAAAAAAAGAATATGTCTCTACAACCAGCGAAATAGTACGTAAATATACCTCCATTAATGTTTTGTTGATCGCTAATCAACTTCAAGAGAAAGGGTACAAGCTCTGGCCACTCTTCTGGCCAATCATACGTGGCAATTGTCGATATGTCCATACTAATAGCCGTACAGATTTTTCGATGAGAATCATCAAGTGAATCTAACAGTAGTCCGCGAATAAGAGCCTAATAACATAACCAAAAGAACTTCGTAAACATATGCAAGCTATCGCAACAGGAAATGCAAACAATAAAAGAGGATAGTGAGAGTACCTTTTCCTCACTTGAGACAACAGGATATTCAAAAGACTCCTCGTTCTCTCGCCAATGTTTTTTAATGAACTGCTTTAACAGGACGGCAGCTAGGTAACAGTAGGTTAAGAACTTCACAAAAACAGAAAAGAGGAAACCGTTCATTATATCAATCAACAAACTCCAGAGAGAGTGCTGGATGGTTTAGGGGACAGCAAATATATCGCTAGTGGAAAGGATATTTGGCGCAATCCCAATGAGAGCTCTTTGTTAGCAGCAACCCTGCACAATGCACTGCCAAACCCTACAAGAAACAAGAAGACGAGGATATGCTCACTTGCTCATCAAATGCTTTCAACTGTCTAAGCATACCCAAACATTCATATATATAGATTATCACAGAGGGGATAATTCAGTTATTCAATTCGAAAAAAAATAAAGCTTATCAGATATAGAATTTAGCAGAATAAGTAAAAAAGAACACGGAAGGAGCAACGCGCTCAAAAGTAACCCAGACGATTAAAAGCAACGAACCTGGTTGAAGAGATGCCTGACTGAGCGAGGTCTCTGCAAAGGAACGAACGTTCTGGTTAGGGTCAAGAGTTGCAGATAAGCAACCGAGCAGCCACTGCTGATCTTGGTCGACCACCATTTTTTCCGAGGAATCGACAGAATCGAAGTAAGAGTTCCAAATGAGATCAAGAAATTGAGGAGTTCTAGAAGTTGTCGTTGCTTTCCTTTTCAATTTCCCGCTCGCTCTGCTATATAATGTAGGAGAAGGAGTAGAAATGGCTTCAGTTCAGCTCTCCCAGATTTTGATGTCGAAGCCTTTATAGAGAGGTTGAAGAGTAAAGAAGCGACGAAATGACAGAAAACTTACCAAACCGGATCAATACCGTTGATTAAAGTTGGTATGATTCGGTTTTCTGTACTTTCAATCGAATAGTTATCTCAAGACTCGAAAGATAAACGGAGAAGAGAGAGAGAGCTTCTTCGCCGTCTGTGGATTTCTTCTTCTTCTTCTTCGCCTCCATGAATCTCCTCAAAACGATTCATTACCAGTCCACCATTACTCATTTTTACCGTTTTGCCCCTACACACTCCTCTGATTCCTATTCTTCTTCTTCGTTGTCACTCTCTATACCAAGACCCAGAGTCTCTCTCATCTCTGTCTCCAACCGAAGCTGCTTTGCACTCTCGAGCGTCTCTGGTGCTTCTATTTCAGGTGATCATGAGGATGGGAAGAAGACAGAAACTGAGAGAAAATACGTTTCGGAGGAAGAGGGAGATGAAGTGGTTTACCAGAAAACACTGAGGTTGGTGGAGTGTGCCATGTTCGCTGCTGTCACAGGCCTTGTTTACTTTCTCAGCAATTCTCTCGCCATTGAGGTCCGTGCTTCGTGTTTCAAATGCTACTTAATTGACGAACAGAAGACATTTTCTTACTTTAGATTATCTGGTTCATATGCAATTGAACTCTCGGATTTTTGGTGAAGTATCCATTGATGATGTTTTCTGAAGAATGGAAATTCAGTTAGAAGATCGTCTAGTTTACTATCCTCTTTCTGTAATATGCGTATTTGGTTGATTACCATGCCTTAATGTTTTGAGTTTTTCTCCTTTCGCTATGAAGTTTAGCTTAATTCTCAGAAGTTTTTAGTTCATATGTTTAATAAGCTCTATCATTCATTCTTGTTACGATACGGAGTGTTGAAGCTATGTGTTGCATACTTACATTCTACATAATAGTGAGATATGTGAAATTTGGAAATAAAGGATGTCTTAGAGTCATCTTTCTTTTATGTGTTGTTTGATCGTTAGTGTGATATAACATGTCATATAAATGACTACTTACTCCTTCTATACCAGAGTCTGAGTTACACTTTGAACGCAGAACTACTTTGGGTGTTTCTTCTCACTGCCAATTGTGATATCTTCGATAAGATGGAATATTTCAGGTGGAAGAAAGACAATGGTTTGTAAAGGACATTCTTCTTTCACAATAATAGATTTTAAAGTCTTTGTGAACATGTGCTTCAAGTCTTTGAGTTTTTTTATTCTTCTCAGGTTGCTACTGTCATGCTGTTGTTCATATTATCAGGTCCTGTCAAGGCATTGACTTACTTTGTAAGCCTCCTTTTTGATAGATTTCCAAGCAGATGCTTCAACCTGCTACTTATTCTTATTTGTTTCCCTTTCACAAAGATTGCGTGAACCGTTGCTTACTTTTGGGCACTTTTCTTGTAGCTTACTCATGGTCTTGTGGGGCTTGCAATGGGATCATTGTGGAGGTATGTGAGTCATACAGTCCTCTCTAGATAGTTCTCCATCGCAACAAAAACTTCAAACTGCTCTCACCTAACTAATAGACATCTTACTCATTCCTATATGTACTGTTCAAGAAAGTGAATGAAGCTTTAGAAGAAGATCACTTCAGCTTAACACTATCTCAGTTGTATATTTCACAATGTTCTTCTGTTCTCAGGTTGGGGGCAGGCTGGCGTCTCTCGATTTTCGTGTGCACAATGGTAGAATTTACTTCAACCAGTTACACAAAACGGTCATCATTTCCTTATCTCTCCTTGTTGATTGGTATTATAATGTTTCCTCCCACGTAGGTTCGAGCATTGGGTCTCATAGGCTATGTTCTAACATCATCCTTTTTAATAAGAGAAAACATTCTAGCTGTGGTAATCCTCTTCCCCCAAATACCCTCTCACTCTTTTCACCTAATTGTATAAATAGAACTTCCACTGCGTTGTTGTTGCAGATCACAATTAACATCCATGCCTCTCTCTCATATCTTTTCACTGCCATGGGCCTGAACATAATGCCTTCAATGACCCTCATTTATATGATATTCGGAACAGTGGTATGCAATCTCTTTATCCGCTTCTCTATATGTAACCCCGAGAAATGAAGGAAGCTGAGAATGCTTTTGCTTTGATTATCAACAGCTGTTGCTAAACAGTGGATTCTTTGTTCTGTTGCTGCATCTCCTCTACTCGATCTTCCTCACAAGACTCGGAATGAAATCTTCCTTGAGATTACCAGCTTGGTTAGACAAAGCTATATGATGGAATCAGGATCTCGAGGAATAGTCAGAATCTCTTACCTATGTTTTTTGCAGCTCCATTAACTTGGAAATCCAGACATGATAAGAGAAATCATGGTGGAACCTGTGTAATACTTATGAAGCAGGTGGCTGTGTCTTTATGCATATATAATGTGGTTAAAATGGGTACACAAGTCATCACCTTGTATGATGAATTAGACAACATTAAATCCAATGTAAAATCAAGTGTTATACTCAGATTAAGCAAAAGCTTAGTCTTGTCCGCTGTGGAATCGATAATGTTGCTTTTGCATTTATATTATTATCCCCATCCGTGTGTTTAACTGTATCCAGGTCTTGTGTTGATCATTGTAAGAAACCAAAGAAGTGACTGCGAACCTAAAACACTAAACTTTATTGGAAAAAATAATTGAGAATGTCTTCCAAACGACTAATTTAGGCGAAGAGAATTGGTGTTATCGTCCACGTAAGAAACCAGGGAAGCTCACAAAACGCCTCCAGTGAGAAAAAGAACCCAAAAAAAAAAAAGATCCAAAGTGGTTATAGATGTTATTGCCGCTTGTTAATGTAGCTCCTGATCACTATAATGCCTACGCTGCAAAAAGCCAAGGTTAACACGAGAGGGAGGCTCTTAGATTCTCCATTGGACAAGAAGAATTTTTTGCTTGAACTACTTCTGCTACTGCTATTGCTGCTCCCTGTTCGTGCTATGCGTGACCTTTCCGATGAACTTTCTCTCATCAGATTGCACAGATTATCTAATTGATGCATCACTTGACGCTGTCCACGTGCAACTGTTGATATCTGGTTGCACCAGAAACAGCAACTGAAGATTTTCAAAGCACTGTAATAAGATCCAATACATAAACGAGAGATGTGTAAGGCTACATACCTCTTCCATTAATGGTGAATCCTTCGCTAATTGGGAGGATGATGACGAATGGGGCATAATTGAATTTGTCAAGCAGCCATTGTCCAGACCAGAAATGAAATACGAAGTAGGAGCTGACCCATTGCAGACTTCAGATTGTAGTGTCATGTTCTGATGTGTTGGAGAGGTTTTGTTGCAGCTCAGCTTGGAATTTAACTCTTCGATCCGACTAGTGAACTCATCCATTCTCTCATTGAGAGATGAGATTTGTTCTGAAAGCTGAGTCATAAACCCCTAAAAATAGATGAAATGAGAAGAAGTGCAACCTTAAGTTGAAACGAAGACTTCAGTTGCCAAGAGAGAATAAAAAGAACAAATGTAAACCTCGTTCCTTGGCGAGTCGTGATTTCTTTCGTCGTACCTCCTATCACTTGAAGAATAATTAGCCAGCTTGGACATATTTTTGTCTCTTTGGGTTGAATACGAGTGTGACATGCCTCTGTGTATCATAAATGGCATAACTACTTAAGGACACATGGATTGCAAGTAACAAAGCTTTTTCATACACTCCTCAAAAGAAGTGTACCTTTTGAGGTTCTTGTTTCTCATGGCTACTCTATCTGCAGACGCACGCAAAAGAGCTTCCTTTGGGCTTGAACTAGACACCAGATCCTCATCTAAGCTAAGCTTGTTCTTTAAATCATCTGGTAAAGCCTGTAATCAGACTTTTAATCAGGAACCCAAATAAAATATAATCAAAACAAATTTCATAAACCAGAACAACGCGTCATACCATTACTTCATTTATCAGTTCTTCCAGTTGAATCTGTTCAATATAGGTCCGTGGAATAAATGATCCTTCCAATCCTAGCTGCTCTGCAATACTTTGTACAAGTTGCCGATCTTTACCTTGCACCTGATTATTACAAAAATTAGAATTTTATAGTCGTATTGTTGTTTGGAAAACAGATGTTGCCAACAAGAATGCTATCATAAATATAATTGACAGAGACAGATGCTACCAATATTTAAGGAAATGGTGGCGACTGAGTTTGGATAGACAGACCTGCATGTAGTGACGATTCAGTTGCTCAAGCCAATCGATTTTCACAAACACCTTGTCGGTAGCAAATACATGGCTGTTCCTTTTAAGTATAGTTGCTATTGTGTATCCCAATGCCATAAGCCCACCAAGTAGGCGAACACTCACTTCAAATGTAATCCTAGGGGATATAACAAAAGGACTATCCGTAACCCATTCCTGGAAATCAAACCAGGACCATAGTTATTCACCAGATAATTTTAAGCATAGTAACATTTCCAGGATCAGAAGATTGTTAGCTTTCCGGAAATTGAATATTGATGAAAACATGGAAATAAAACTCTGAACAAACCTCAAACATGAGGCTGTACTTTCCATCTTTATTCCGCATTCTCAAATATGATTGGCACGACTCTGGATCTTCACCCGGAGGAAGAAGATATATGTCATAGGTCTCCTCCTTGGTCTCTGTATGTCCTTCAGAGAGGACCGCTTTGATCTGATCAACAGATACATCCTTTCTTGACTACAGCAAGTAACAATAAAAGAACTTCAGTTTACTAAATGCAGACAATAGTTGAATATTGCGATTGCAGAGCCTTTATTATTATAGAATGGATAGACCAATCAGTCATTTTTCAAACCTTCAAGATGTATGTCGGGCTCTGGAAACCAGTGAAGGGATTAAATTTATTGATGATTTTAATTTGAGCAGTCTGGAGATCTGGCTCTATGAAAGCTTTGTACATAGGGTATACCTGCATAAACAGTTAAGCTGTTATCATAAATAATCAGCAGTGCATTACCTAAACCAATACAAGCCACATGAGATAAAAGAAATGAGGACAAACTGTTTCAGATATCTGATGAATTATCTCCTCTGGTTGTTGGCCTGCACGTTGTATATCACGAAGAACCCGTTTAACAAGGTCAAAGTGAACTCCACCAGTAACAGATACACGAAGATCCAATAAAAGTCGCAGTTTTTCGCTCAATGCATAGATTCCTTCAATAATCACAATCCGAGAAGCTGGGACATCAAGAGTCCTAACAAAATGAAAGTACAGCAATAAAAACAATGTCTTCACTGGAATGACGACAAACACAATACGAAGTTTAGACATGCTAATGTGAATGTAACATTCAGATTCATTGGTTGTTTCTCTAGATAAAAGCACAAGATGAAGACTTTATCACCAAATCACACAAGTGCGTCATTATTACCTGTATCCCACACGAGAGCTGGACTTAAAGTCATATATAGGAACCTCAACTTGCTTTCCTTCTTTTAAATCTTGAAGATTCTTGAGCAATGTGTCATAGTCCGTTAACCTCGGATCTTCAAAACAATTGTAATAGCTCAAAAGATACATAAGACTTCATTCTTCGTGAGACATTAATGAAAACAAATACATCAAGATAGAATTCTTACCATCAAAGTTTCCATCAACAATTCGACTGGCGTCATTATAGTTGTCCATTGATATGACGGCAACACTTGGCAAAAAGTTGAGTATCTTCTCGGTAAATACAGTCTTTCCGGCACCAGAAGGTCCAGCGACCCCAACCAAGATTATCCCATCATTCTTCTGAGAAAGCAGTTGGCACGCACGGATTACAGCAAAGAAGCCCTTTTCAAATGACAACCGATCTTGAATTGGAACTATTTCGTACCGAACCGAGTCTCGTCTCTTAACTAATTGGACTTGATCCTTCAGTAGACCATGTCTTTTCTGATGAAACTCAATCCCATTGCTGTCTTGACCCATTATGAACAATAAGACAAACTTTTCGATCTGCAAAAGAACAAATTTGCAAAGACAAAACTTTATGCCCGGAACATGAAGACCAAGCTAAAAGAGCCAAACACATACATCACGAGACTTAGTTGTACGGAACATATTCAGGGAACAGTCACATTTACACTTAAAACCCGCGGAATGAATCAACCAGATTAAAACAGCAGCAATCTAATCGCAATAGAACGTTTATGATAAAAGAAGACGAAAGACGGGAGTGTAATTAAATAATCATCAAAATGCAGCAAACTAAAGTCGTGCAAAAACAAAAAGAAAGCTAGAAACGAATCCAAAACCCATCAAAAAGGAACGATCAAACTGTTCCATAACAACACTCATGTGCAGGGATCACAAAACTGGAAAGCCCGATGTATATAACACCCGGAAACACACAAACAAGAAACCAGATAGGCGAAAAAGGACTAATGGTAAAACCCAGAAACCAAAATCGAAAATTTACGGCGATTTTTCGGAGTTTGTGTGGCACTCACAAAGCAATCTCGGTACTACTGCGAATCGGGGCTTCTCCACACTTTCGCAGAGTTGGTCCCAATTCAATTTAACACAAAAACAAAAATGGGGAATCAGAATCAGAGGATATTTATTTTCTTAGCTTTTATTTCGAGACCAGTGATTTCTAGAGAATCTGTCAAAAAGATCTCGACCCACGAGATTATAGAGACTTTAGAGAGAATGAATGAGAGCCGAATTAATATTTTCCATTTCTTTTATTTCTTTTCCTTTTTACCTTTTATTAATAAAATCGCTTTTTCTTTCAATATAAAATCGCTTTTTGTTCTGTAGTTTGTTACTGTAATATATCTTAAATGATTTTTTTTCCTTTAGTTAATGTTATTTCTTTTGTCTTAATTAAACTACTTGAACTATATTGTAGTTTTTGTTAAGTAGTACTTTGTAATTATTTCTGTTGATAAGGGCTATTATTTCATTTAATCTTTTTATAAATAAAAATAAAATATCAAGTTCTTCTCAAGTTGTTTCATCCTTTCCTATTAAAATTGGTAGATTGAAAAGGGATTTAAAAAACAAATTGTCTATCCAATTGTTCACAAGAACAAACAAAAGTAAATTTAGCATGATATCTCAAAGTTACATAGAGAGAATGAATATGAGAGTCAAGTTAATGCCCCTTTTGATTGCCCCTCATTTTCTTTTTCTTTTTCTCTTCTCTAATATTTGCATCTACAAAACATAATTAATAGCTAAATCGCCTTTAAACTCTTAACAATATCATGTAAGACAAATACGACTCTCTAAAATCAAACTCGAATAAAGAAAGCAACACAAATTATATTCAATCATTTGATGAAAGTCACTCTACGTCTTCTCCCATTTTTGTTATATTTTATTTGTTTCTTTTATTTTTATCAATAATTGGATTGATAAGTTCTGATCCATTGCCAAAGAGGCCGATTGGTAAAGGCTGTAGCTTTTAGTTTTTGGTGTAGAATTTTGGCTGTAGGGTTTTTGGCTGTATATTTTTTTGTTGTAGGTTTTTTTGTTGTAAACTTTTTTGCTGTAAGAATTTATATTTGTAAAGTTCATAAATTTTAGCTCTAGGTTTTTGGCTTTCTACGGCCAAAAACATTCTATAAATAAAAAATTGGCTTTCTAGAACAATGAAAACCAGAAATAAATTTAAAGCATAATTGGTTGCTGTGGGAGCAGGGTGGGATTTGAACCCACCACATAGTGCCAAACTTGATAAGGAATAATCCAACTAGGCCGTTATAACTTCATTTTAAAAATTCATAAAAGATTTTTTTTGACAACTTTATTCATTATATTAGATAATCAAACTCGTTCGAAGGAACATTGTTTACAATAGATAGATTTCTAGAAAACCCTATAATATTTTTGCCAGAGAAAGGAAAAAGAAATGACGAAGACTTCTGAGGTGTGAAAAAATCTTTTGTATAAAATCTGAAGACTGACAAATCTTCAGAATCTTATCTTAATCACCTTAAGATAATTTGTTGAGAACGCCACGAAACTATTAAAATATACAAAGTTTGTATCATTATATGTTACAAATACAAATTGAGAAAGACCTTTTTTATATATAATTGTTTCAAAATATCTATCATAAACATTAACTATGTAATTAAGGTGTTTTTAATTAGTTTTTGTACGTTTGTTTTTTATCTCCACAGGAAGTTGTACGTTTTTGTGTGTGTGCAGAATCTCCTCATCATATTGGGGTTACACATAGTCAATGGTCAGTTGGTCACATACGTACTTTCACAATTGATCACAATATATAGTTGATATCTCTTCCAACATTTATTACTCATATCGGCTTTTATATATGGCCAAGGATCTTTCCCTGATAAGTAAGAGAAAACCAAGTCATGGGATGTGTGTATATATATATATATGGTGAAATATGTACAAGAGAAATATCTTTTCTTAAGCCAGTGAATAATGTAATAATAAATTGATTTTTATACATATAAGTGGATATATATTAACTTCGGCTACAGCTAAATGGAGGAGAAGTTAGATTTTGTGATCTCTTCCTTATATACAGGATTGATCTCTCTACGACTACGTGATACATCATCACGAAAGACAAGTTTCATTATTACTAAGTGATAAAAATGTTTCTTACAGAAGAAAACAAAACACTTGAACATTAATAGATTCCTTGCGTACGAAGAAGTCTATAGCCCATAAAATAAAGATATAACTCGTTTGACTAATTCAATGAAAGAATCTCAGTGATATTAGCAAATTAAGTTTGATTTAGGTAAGAGGTGGTGCAAAGTTTAGAATGAAAATAATCTTTGAATTAACAGTGGTCGGTGAGCTTATTATAAGTTATGAGTGAATGATGAGAATGAGATGAGTCATGTCCACATGTCGAGTGCAATTTGGTTCACTAATTAATACTCACATGCTTTTATCGCCACCCTAATTAACTTTCTCTACGAGAGTAGATTTACTTATTTCTCTTATGGGTCCCACTGCTCAAATTTATTAGAACACGATTAATTTCATTTAATCTTCATAAATGTGCAATTTGTTTCTTGTGGACTTTGAAATGATAAAAGTGAAGCATATTTATGATTAAAAAGGACAGACATAAATACATAATATTACGATTACCCTTTTCACCTTTCGGCATTTCCCTAATTTAAGAAATCAATAATGATTATGAAATCAATAAAGGTAGCCGTTCATGGGACCCTTTCTCTTTAATTGATTATGGGTGTAATTGATAATGGGGTCGATTGGTAAAGATAGTAGTTTTTAGTTTTTTGTTATAGAATTTTGGCTATAAGATTTTTGGTTGTAGATTTTTTTGCTGTAGTTTTTTTTTTGTAAACTTGCCAAAAACATTCCATAAATAAAAATTAGCTTTCTAGAGAATTAAAAGCCAAAAATAATTTTAAATCATGATTGGTTGTTGTGGAAAGATTTTTGCTCTGCAGAGCAACGAAAGCCATTACCAATCACACTCAATAGCTTTGGTTACTCTGCAGAACAAAAATCTTTCCACAACATTTAAATTGAACTAATCATGCTTTTCATTTATTTTTGGCTTTCATTACTCTGGAAAGCTATTTTTTTATGGAATGTTTTTGGCTGTAAAAAGCCAAAAACATAGAGCCAAAATTTATGAACTTTACAAATATAAATTTCTACAACAAAAAAATTTACACAAAAAATCCTACAGCAAAAAAATGTACAGCCAAAAATCTTACAGCCGAAATCCTACGGCAAAAAACTAAAAGGTATAGCCTTTACCAATCGTTTAATAGGCTGAATATAATTCCTAAACATATCAAATGTCTTTCCAAAAATATATACGTATTACTAATTATATACTCCCTCTCTTATTTTATACTATTTTAGTTTTTTCATACGTATTAAAAAATTATTAACTATTTTATTTTTTATAAACAAAATATGCTTTATCACCAATTTCAAAATAATCTAACCAATCTGCAGAATTTCAATAGTAAAAACACTAAAATCACAATAAATATTGTATAGAAATCTTAAAACATTAACTAAAATGAAACACATTTTTTTCTAAAACATCAATTATAACTAAACGAGGGAGTAATATTTTTCATAAGATTATACTCTCTCTCTCTTTCTTAAAGATTGTCATACTAGCAACAAAAAGTAGTTTTATAAAGAGTATAATTCTAGTTTTACCCTATAATCAAAATTAGATATATGGAATCTAACTAATTATTATCATTATTAGGGGTATAAAAGACATTTAACATTGTTTCTTAATATGTGTGAAAAACATAGAATGACACTCTTTAAAAAACGGAAGGAGTACAATATACTATCAAGAATTATTACTCTCGTATTGCTGAGTTCTTCTCAGTCTGGTGGTTAGGACTTGCTTTTGGTTCGGATTTTCATGCCTGGAGATGCTCTGTTGGTATGGCTCTCAATGTCCACAATAAGTTTTATTGACGGTACAATTCGTAAACCTCCTGATGATAGTAGAGATGCAGGAACGTGGTCTGGATGTAACGATATGATAGCTACTTAGTTAATGAACTTGGTGTCTAAGAAAATTGGTCAGAGTTTATTGTTCATGTCCACTGCTGAGGCAATTTGGAAAAACTTTATGAAATTGAACAAAGATTGAGTTCAATTCAACAAGGATCGATGGATGTCAGTACATACTATACAGAACTTGTAACTCTGTGGGAAGAGTACAAGAATTATGTTGGAATGCCTTTGTGTACTTGTGGAAAGTGTGAATGTAATGCTGCAGCACTATGGGAAAAATTGCAACAAAAAATCCGTGTTAATAAGTTCTTGATGGGGCTTACTGAAGCTTATGAACCTACAAGATGTGACATTCTAATGTTGAAGCCAATTCCCATAATTAAAGATGTTTTCAACATGGTTGCACAAGATGAGAGGCAGAAATCTCTTTGCTCTTCCAACAAATCTGACAATATGGCATTTCAAACTACTGAAGCAATTCCATTCTCTCAATCCATTACTGATTCTGTTTAAGATAATGATGATGATTCATATTCTGGTGCAATTGATAACACTGCTTGTGTAGTCTCTTACAATAAGAATTGCCAACAACAATCACAACAAAGGCCTTATTGTACTCACTGTGGACGCAATGGACAAACGATATAGAAATGTTATAGACTTCATGGCTACCCTCCAGGACATAAGATGCATCAAAAGAATCAACAACAACAGCAGATTACTTCTCAGCCTCATAATCAGTCAACTGTGAATACTTATTCGAATCTCAACAACAAACAAAAAATGTTGTTCTTCCTGGAGTTCCCGTATCTACCAACAGTCTTGACCTTTCCAAATTTACTACTAACCAAGTTCAGTCTCTCATTACTCAGCTTAATGCTCATATCCGGGTACCAGATACGAAGTCTCATTTCCCAACTGGTTCAATATCCGAAGGTGGTGCTATGGTTGTTCAATCTACTTTAGGTAATGTCTCAAGTGTGTATCTTTCCACAAATCTGCGCTTTGAGAATAATACCTTGACATTTCAACATTTAACTCTTAGTTCTCTCCATTCTATCATTCCAAATGGTGCTTGGATAATAGATCTGGAGCAACGAGTCATGTTTGTTTTGATCTAACTATGTTTAGTGAGCTTTTTCCTATAACAAGTGTAACAGTCACCGTTCCTAGTGGTGTTAGATTTCCTATTACACACTATGGCACAGTTCATATTTCATCAAAAATGATTCTGCGTGATGTTTTGCATGTTCCTAAATTTAAATTCAATCTTTTAAGTGTTGGTTCTTGGTTATTTGACTCACGGTGTTTTGCTGTTTTCTATTATGATCATTGTTTAATTCAGGACCATATTCAAGGCTTGATGATTGATAGAGGATCTATTGTGAATGGCCTTTTCATTCTTGATAATGATGCTCTGACTGGCGCAAATTTCTCTGGATCCTTGATAGCAGATGGAATTCTCCGGCATCAACGCCTAGGACATCCTTCTCTTGCCAAGTTAAATCATATTCCTGGTATAAAGTTGAGTCCTAAGTTTGAGTCTGTTAGTTGTAAAATTTGTCCCTTAGCTAAGCAGAAGAAGTTACCTTTTGTTTCTCAAATCATTTATCGGCTTATCCTTTTGATCTCATTCACCTTGATGTTTGGGGTCCCTTTTTTATCGAGTCTGTTGAAGGGTATAAAAATTTTCTTACCATTATTGATGATTGTACCAGATTGACTTGGATTTATATGATGCATAATAAAAGTGATGTTTCTACTATCTTTCCTGATTTTATTTCTCATGTTAAGAACCAGTACGATGCTACTATCAAAGTAATTAGAACAGATAATGCTCCTGAATTGAAATTTGATAGATTGACTAAGAAAAAACATATATGGTAGAATCATAACCATAGAATACGACCCTAATCGAAATGGGCATGGCATGATACACCAATTCTCCTGTGCTTATACTCCTCAACAAAACTCGGTTGTGGGAAGAAAGCATGAGCATTTATTAAATGTAGCCCGTGTTTTGCTTTTTCAATCAAATCTACCTCTTTGTATTGGAGTGATTGTGTTCTTACTGCTGTTTTTCTTAAAAATAGAACTCCTTCCTTGCTATTGAACAAATTATCTCCATATGAAGTTTTCTTTCATAAAGTTTCTGATAACTAATCTCTGAAATCCTTTGGTTGTTTATGTTTTGTTTCAACTCATGATAAGGATAGGAATAAGTTTACTGCTCGTGCCCTGCCTTGTGCTTTTATCGGTTATACAACGGGTTATAAAGGCTATAAAGTTCTCAATTTTGAGACTAATGAGGTATCCGTTTCTCGAAATGTCTTCTTTCATGAGACAAGATTTCCTTTTAAATCTGACACTATGAATCAATCTACTTAGGACTTGTTTAGTAAAACTATTCTCCTTGTATCTCCTCCTGATAATATTTGCAATGATTCTCTATCTCATTTGCTGATTCCTGAATCTGAGTTTGTTGAAAATATTTCTGTTTCTGGTTCTTTATCTTGTGTTGCTTCTAAAAATATTGATTCTCTGTCTGGTTCTTCACCTCATGTTGTCCCTGAAAATGATGTTAATATTGATTTTGTGCCTGCATTCCCATTATCGCAATCTAACATCACATCAATACCAATGGATACTGTTACAATTGAGACAAGACCAAGCTCATTACATGTAGATAGACCAAGATGACAAGTCAAAGCTCCAGGTTATCTTTCTGATTATCATTGTGCTCTTTTACAATCTTCACAAATGTCTCATTCGATTTCCACTTATAATCCATATTCTTTATCCGATGTCCTTTCATACTCAAAACTTCATCCTTCCTATCAAATTTTTTCTATATCCTGCACACTTGAGACAGAACCCAATACTTTCCAACAAGCTATGGCACATCCATATTTTCCAAAAGCCATGGATGTGGAGATTTTGGCTCTGGAACTTAACGGTATGTGGTCCATTATGTTTCTACCTCCTGGAAAGCATGTAATAGGTTGTAGATGGGTTTTTACTATCAAGTATAACCCAGATGGTTCAATAGACAGATACAAAGCATGTTTGGTTGGTAAAGGCTATTCTCAACTTAAAGGAGTAGATTACATTGAAACTTTCTCTCCTATTGCTAAATTGGCTAGTGTTAAGTTGATCTTAGGACTGGCAGCTATTCATGGATGGACACTCACTCAAATGAATGTTACAAATGCCTTTCTTCATGGAAACTTAGAATAAGAGATTTATATGAGTCTTCCTCAAGGTTATAATCCAGTTCTTCGTCTTTATAAGTCTCTTTATGGCCTTAAACAAGCCTCTAGACAGTGGTACCATTGTTTTTCTTAAGTTCTCATTCAGGCTGGATATGTGCAGAGTCAAGCAGATAATACTCTCTTTATCAAGAGGACTCCAACAGCTTTTGTAGCTCTTTTAGTATATGTTGACGATATTATGATTGCTTCTAATAATGATTCTGAGTTGCAATCACAAAGATGTTTTTCATAAAGCATTCACCATTAAGGATATGGGTGCTCCACGATATTTTCTTGGTATGGAGATAGCTAGAAACTCAACAGGAATTTCAGGTTGCCAAAGGAAGTACGGATTGGATATTCTGGCTTCAACAAGAACGCTAGCTTGTAAACGTGTTTCTACACCCATGAATCCTACCGTGAAACTGAGCAAAGACACTAGACTTGTATTGGAGAATGCTACTTCATATCGAGAACTTATTGGCAAATTACTTTATCTCACTATAACGAGACCAGATATTACTTTTGCTGTGAATTATCTGAGTCAGTTTCTTTCTTGTCCAACTGATGCACATCTTCAAGCTGCACACAGAGTTCTCTGTTACATCAAAAACAATCCTGGTCAAGGATTATTCTTTGCAGCTGATTCTGAATTGTGCCTCAACGCTTTTCTTGATGTAAACTGGACATCTTGCCCTGACTCTCGCTTATCAATAACAGGTTTCTGTGTCTATCTTGGCAAATCACTTATAAGCTAGAAGACTAAAAAGCAACAAATAATGAGCCGCAGTAGTACAAAAGCTGAATACCGTAGCATGGCCCTTGCAACCTGTGAACTCCTATGGCTCTATCAGCTCCTTTGCGACTTGAAAATTAACTTTTCGAGATCGGCTAAACTTTTTTGTGATAATAAATATGCAATGCATATAGCTACAAATGCAGTATTCCATAAAAGGACGAAGCATGTGGAGATTGACTGTCATACCATCATAGATAAAGTGAAGAATGGCTTCTTACATCTTTTTCATGTTCAGAGTGCTAATCAACATGCTGACATTCTTACCAAACCACTTCATTTTGGTCCTTTTCATTCTATTTTAGACAGAATGTCTATTTCAAGTCTTTTTCTCCCTTTTCCTCGTTTGGATTAAGAGACTTAAATGGAGTGTATTAGAATTAGTGGTTCTTATGTAAATAAGTTTTCTTAGCTATATAAATACTCTAAGATACTTCCTTTTACATCTTAATGAAAAATCAGTTCAATTTTCTCTCTCTCAATAGTTTTCACATCAAAACAACCAATTTTGGGAACTTAGAGAGGACCAATCCACATTAATCCCTAAGATAATATGAGCAGTATGTAGTCTTTCACTTATGGTAAAATTATTCAGTAAACGTAAATAAACGTTGACATCACTGATGCTAAAATTTGATTGGACGTCTACGATCAATCTTAGTGTTCATAATCTTCATCTTCAGAATCTGCAAAGAATAGTTGAAGTCAAATTAACTAAGACAATATCTTGTGCTATACGGAATTTCACCCAAAAAAAAAAAAAAGCTGTTGGGTTAGATATGTATATGCATTATAAATCTAACCAGAACGAATGTCTTTACCGATTTTGCCTTTAGCACGAATTTGGCTCATGAAAACACGACATATCAAGACCCACCAATAGATATGAAGAATCTGTAAGCAATAGAGAAGCGTGTTGAAGACATAGTAGTAGACCATAAGTGAGGGTCCAGTTTCCATCAAATGCTTCTTGTCCCAGTCCTGTTTCACTTTTATTGATTCATAGCTGCATGCATTGGTCCACAATTACGTAAAGATCAACCTAAAAAACATATAGATCCCACTTTATTACAATATAAACTCGAGTTTAGGATTTAGGATATAAACCTAGTACTCCATAGGACCCAAAAAGGGTAATAAATGAGCCGTAGAGCGGTCCACGACAAGAAGAAAAGAACAAATGAGATGCTAGCCATGGCTTCTGCGTCGCTGTATTTGCACATCTTGCCTATCTCTAGAAACACATCGCTGATTTCGTGAAGAGCCATTATTACAGAACCTATACGAGAAAATCTAGTAAAGAATTAAAAGAAGTTAAACTTAAGAGCCATTGGTGGAATCAGAAAAGTTGGTTGTTGATATCATTAGGAGTACCTGAAAACGTAAGACAAGTTGATGAGGAATAAAGTAACAATGTGATGAACTAACATGACTTTGAAATCAGATCGTCTTGTTTCCCAAAAGAACAAAGCAACGAACGCATATACATTTAACCCACCAACAAACGTATACAGTCCCTTCATTTTCAGCCTGCGAGAAAGAAAGCCGGTAATAAACTCAGAAGAAATTAAGTTTGCATAAGAGTTTAAGAGTTTCTTGCAATCTTGCATAAGAGATTAAGTTTACTTAATCTGTTGGTTAGGCCACATCTGGTCTCCTGGTCCTAACCAGAAGCATCTTGTGTCTTTAAACCATGGCTCTTCATAAGAGACGTAGAGAGTAAGAGATTCTATAGAGCAAGAGCACAAACATTTCCAAGCAGATTCTTTGAATTTCACTATCCTCTTACTTCTCTTGTTTGAATCAGCACAGTGCCCTCTAGGATAAACCAGTCGTCTAGCAGCTCTCTGTTATGGAATTGCGGATCATTCATGAGAGATTACTTGCTTTCCAAGTAATAGTGAAAACTAAGAGATAGTTAACAAACCATAAACTATTGGGGTTACCTCGAAAATGGATCTGTCGAGGATTACACGAAGAAAAAGGAAGAAGGGAGCAATTAAGATGAGGACCCAGAAATCAGAAGAAACTGGGTAAGATTCTTGATCCCAATCCCAATTTAAAATTTTCAAATCCATCTAGTTAAGATTCTAGAAAATCAACATGCTTGGAGTAACGATTTATGTTTATCACTTCTTCGTCTTCGTCAAAGTGAATCTCCTTAAAAGAAGAAGAGTATCCACTTGACTTTACTTTTGCAAGAGAAATAAAGAAAGGCTACTCTACTCGCATGAGTCTTTAAATCAAAATCACAAAAGCAGAGTAAACCGGGCCCAACTCTGTTCCAATCATCACGTACCGAATAAACTGTTGTACCAATATCGGTTTAACAACCCGCACGCTTGAATTCTTTATCATTAAAACCTTTACTTTGACTTATTGATACATTGATATTTGGCTGAGCTTATATGTCCCGTGACTAATTAGTTTATATAATGCTTTAATAGAGTTGGTGAAATTGTTAAGTGGAAACGAACTAAAATCCAAAAGAAAAGAATGAAGATTGAGTTGGTTGGTGAAATGGGTACAGCTGTGAGAGAAGAGAGCACAAATACGTAAACCAAGAATATCGGATTGTGATTATTACTAACAAATTTACAATTAATGAACTCGTAAGGGTGTGCCGACAATTCTTCTTGTCTATTATCAAATCTCGTTTTAATTAATTGTTTTCACATTTAACCAACCAAATTTGGTAGCTTACGACGTCACAGATAAGAGAAGACCAATCCAATTAATCCCGAACATAAGACTAGGAGTTGTCTTTTACTTGACCTTTAGTCTAATCTCATTTGTAACACCGACACTCACTGATAACACAATACAACCAAGTAACTAACAAACGCCTTAATCTCACTAATAAAACTCTTATGTTTTTCTTCTTTTAATGCTCAAGCGTCTTTGCGGTTCAAAAAAACGTGTACAGCTTCCCCTTATAATAAGATGATTTTTTTTAATTACACGGGTCAAAAGTTTCCTAATTCCACTTAGAAAAGGTTTCTCCTTTATGACGTTTTCTTCTATCAAACTCAAATTTCTATTTTCTATTAAAACCTTTCACACAAATTCATTAGTCCCTTTCTTTTGTGATTTTTCCTGTCTGCACAAGTTTTCCAAAAGCAATAGACGTACCACAAAAACAGGAGCATCATGTGTTGCAGTCTTGTGTATCACAGAGCAGACATACACATGTCGTGTTCTTCCTCTTTGCTCATCCAAATGACACTAACATATAATTCCAACAGGCACCAATATATGAACTCTTATAATTAATCTAAATAAGAAGTGGCAACACAAATCCGTTATGATGAGGCTTTATAATCTGTCACTTACAAAATCAACCATAAAAAATAAATGAACCGGCACAACAATAATGACGTACAATGACAATCCACACGTAGGGCAATTGGTAGAAAGAGACCCACATGACAAAATCGAATGAGTCCAACTCCATTTCTTCAGCCATTGACGATTTGTACAAACTCTAATATATTCTTACCACACACGATCTCTCCAAATTCGTGAGACCCACTTTAAGAATTATTTTTACTTATGAGACTCAAAAATGTCGTAAAGCCCAAAGCTAGATATCTTTGTTTACATTACTCAAAGATGAGTCAAAGTCAAACAAAAACAGCCCTTTTGTAATGTGGACTCTTACACTCTTGATTTGCTAGCTGTCACCAAGAGGACCTCTATCGAAGAAAATTTAAGATGACGCCACAGAAACAAGAAATGCAATGAAGACAATTTATTCTTGTAATCGTGAATCTGACTTTATTTTGTTTTTGGGTTTTGTGACAGTTGTTACTTCTTTTTGTTTTGTCTTTTATCTTAAAACCAAGAAAATGACAAAGAAAATCCAGTTGGTTATTACCTTTTTCAATACAATGAGAGAGGAAGAAAAAGACTGCAACAAGAGTTTTAAAGACACTGAGAGAGGATTGGAGGAAGAAGAAGAGTATTAAAGGAATAAGAAAGAGGAACAGCTCTTAACCTAATTAAGTAAATGCCTCTTTTATTCCATCTTGTTTGTTGAGGTGGGTCTCTTCTGATTTCCACCTCAAAAGCTGATCTTTTATATTTAAGATAGCCAGCCAGTAACATAGAGAAAAGAGAGAGAGAGCCAGCCAGTAAGATATATAGAGAGAGAGAAGAGAGAAGAGAAGTTAAAACTTAACATTCTATATGATTACTATCAATTAAGAAGAGCACAAAAAGGACAAATTATAACCTATGGAGCTTTGCTTACACATTCCTGTTTTATGGATATTAATGTGTCCTGACTCTAAGACTAGATTATGGTTTTGTTAGAAACCAAAATATTTGTTTAAGAAAAAGATTTAGATAAATATAGTTATATTGAAAAAGGAGAGCATAGGCTTTTAATTCTATATGAGAGTATACTTTATAATGAAAAAGGCACTAACCTTCCTTCCCTTCATAGATATATATCTGCAATGGGCTTTGTCTGGTAGTGCTTCAATTGAGTGAAAACAATGGTGCTAGGGTTGCCATGTGGTGAAACTTACTCCTGCTCTTCAATTATATGAGGCTTCCTATAGGCTCCGGCTTTTCTTGATACTTCAAAAAAAAAACAAAAATTATATTTATTGATGATGGAAGAGCAAAGCAAAAGAGAGACAAAGACACAGAGCCTATATCAGAGAGTGAATTGGTGAACCGGATTGAAACAGATAAGGTACGTTACTAGAGAAAAAAAAGCAAGTGATCTTTTTTCTTTCTTTTCATTCTTTATTTATGTTTGTGTGTGTGTGTGTGTGTATGATTACTCTGAAAACTTAGTTCTGTTTTCTTTCTTTGTGTTGCTCAAAGCCATGGAGTCACCGAGGAACCATGGAGGCTCTGAGGAGGAGGAATACAGTAGTTGTGAGTCAGGGTGGACCATGTACATAGAAGATGCCTTCCATGGAAATGACCATCATTATGTTGCTGCCGATGATGAAGATGACAACGATGCTTCACAGGTAAAAGATGCTGATGATGGATATGAGAACGACGATGGTGATGATAGTGATGAAGAGAGTGATGATTCGATGGCTTCTGATGCATCCTCGGGACCTAGCAATCAGTTTCCAAAGACCATCAACAAACATGCAGCTGGGAAGAATGGGTCTAAACAAGTCTTTCAAAAACGCCAACACACAGGGCAAACAGTAAGCAACGAAAGAGAAAAAGCAGACCTCAAAGCTAGAACAAGAACTGCAGGTAGTCGTGTCCAGAGTAGAGGCAAGGTGAGCAAAACCAAATAATGCTAATGGCGGAAAAGAGAAGAAAATATGGGGGTTCACATAGCATCCAAATCTTGTAATCAAGAGAGACGTTTCAGGTCTCTCACCAATGGTGTTGTTTGCCTTTAATAAGACATGTGTATTGCATTGTTTTCTTATGCCGGAATATGTTTTTTTTTTTAATAGAAGCTGTCCCAAACAAGCTGTCTGCACGGTTCTCCGTCGAAACCCCGTTATATAAAAAGTACCCTGTGTTCTTCACATACTTCCTTCTAACACAAAACGGAACATATCCTGATCTGCATGTTCAACACAGAAGCAATCAAGAGGATGATTCTGGGAAGAAAAACCAACATTTCACTGATTACTTGTCAACATGAACCAATTACTTAACCAATTTCTAGTATTGAATTTATGAGATTTTAATCATAACTTCCGAGAAAAATAAACGCTCATAGAAGAGGACAAAGCGATTGATGACAAAACAGGAGTTTATAAGGTTAACTGCAGAGCTTTGCTTGCTAACAGAAACTCCTGCTATTTTCAAGAGCTTCACATGATTCTTTTACAAAACAACAAATTGCAATCATTCTGAATCTGTCATTTTCTATTCCTACAATCTCTTTATAACCACTTCTTTAAAACTAGCTGCACATCAGGAAAGGAGTTATTAGAAAAGATCAGAAAGGAACCTGTTCTGATTTCTTTTCCACGTTATCAACACAGTAGAACTATTTGTAATAGTTAATACAAGTATCACCCATCAGAGAAAGTAAAACAAACTTGGAATATTACCTATCACAAGAAAAATTATAATTGCATTTATAGTACCTAGGGAAACAATTTAGGAAACGGTGCCATTTGTAACAGTTAATACAAGTATAATCCATCAGGTAATTAAACAAAACTAACATGGCATGTTATCTATCACGAGAACAACAATAATTGCATTTATAGTAGCTCAAGAAACAGTTTAGGAAACCGTGCCTGAAAATTATACTTCGAAAAACAATACATTAACGAAAAGATAGAGACAAATCCTTACTAGAGCAATCCAACAGGTAGCATTATCAGAGCTTGATATAACAAGATGCGGACTGATCCCCGAAAACGAAAAGATGGTAAAAGGATATTGTGCTCTGGATAATTATTGCAAAGTATTAAGCTTGAAAGGCACAAAATTGATGGGAACAGAAAAGACCAAAGAGAGTTTAGCTGGCAGCTTTCCAGAAGAGGAAGACCCTCACGTTGATGTTATTCTCAGGTCGCTTTCAACTTGTAATCTCCAATCCATCATAATGCACCTAGGAGCAATTAACAGATAGACGAAAACGAATGATGGGCCGTCCCAACCTAATGAAATGTCCCACAAAACGTGAGATACATGAGAGAATGATGCTTGGTAAAAGTATTAAACACTTGGCGTGGTCTACCAATTTCTAGTCGACAATGACATCAAAACGATTAGTAAAAGGCATATGAACAACAATGAAAACAGTGTCTTGGTACAACAAACAACTACCAGTCATAATTGCCTTGCAAAACAGTATCAATAGAAGATACTAACTTGAAGACTTTTCTGTCAAAATGTCATGTCATCAAGAAAATTAGTCTATAACTACTGAAAGGTTCCCGGATCACAAGAGCAACTACTTGGAATCCAACCAACACATCGAAGTAAGAACATCCCCAGCATCCTCCAATCCCAGAGTTGTTATAATGATTCAAGAAAAAACTTTTCACAGCGGGAATTCCAGTCAATTTAAGATATCAGTGTTTAATGGAGAACCCAATAATATCACTCTGACCACTTTAAAGGTTTAAGAAAGTGTTTAGAGTCGGAAAACCCTTTCGCTTGGTAGACTTTGAACCCTTTTGTTTCTCTCCCTCATTATGCTATCAGCTCAGCTTAGGGGATCTCTCTTTAAGAAACGATTAAAGTCCTATAAATGGGTTCCGCTGTCCAGGCATTTTCCCTGCGGTCCTCCAACAGCATTGAATACTAATGATTCTTAATACACTGTGAACGTGGTTGGAGGACCGCTGGTAAAATGCCTGGACTATAGTTAGAGACTCTGATGGTTACAACCAGGAGGAGGACATAGATATTACATGCTGGTTACAAGCTGCCAAGCTGAAGAAAAAAGTAAAAGCAATGGCCATAAAATTGTACATGTTCAGGAGTTAGAATACGCTGCAATGCATCAAAGTCTCAAACTATACGCCACTGTTTCATAGTTGTAGTTACTTGTACGTATATAGTAATGAGAACATCATAAAACAAGCATGGTATATTATATGATAGTCTTAATCTGAACCATTGTATAAGCTACCACATAAAACCTTTTTGAATTGGCAGATTGATAGAAAAGCAATGGAAGCTCCAATATCTTCTCATGAACTGGAGGAGAGATAAGTGCTCCGTGGCTCTAAAAGTCACTGATGAGCAAGAAAGAATGCAGTAAAACATGAAAAAAGGAATCACTCATCCTTTGCTGATCATATGCCAGAGACTTCAAACTTGATAAACACAAAGCGGCCCAAAAACAAATCATTAACTGCTTTGCCTCGCCCAGTGATCAAATGAAAATTAACCCTAAGAATTGCCCTTAACAAACGAGAAATCCAAAATAAGCAGGATCAGTGAAGCAAGACATTGTAAATCAATTGATGTGTATCGCCCGCCAAAAGAAATTTCTTCGACTCTCAACAGCCAAAACAACAATGGTCTCTGACAAGTGACAACCACGAGTTTCTTCGTACTGATTTAAATCCGATTATATTTTTATTTACTAGAAAACAGAAAGGTAAAAGCCAGAGAGGTTTCTCCATGCATCCACAGCCACACACAATACACAGCCTTTATCCCAATTCAAGGAGACAAAAAAAAAATCATCCCTTTTGTCTGAAATTCGACATGAAATCGAGCTAAAAGTCGACAATTAAAAAAGAAATAGTGTAGACCATGCTTCTCGGTGGCACAATCTCCACTCCTCCAGCTTCTCTCCGGTTAAGGTCCACCCTAACCCCACAAAATGCAGCCACGCAATCATCACAAGCAGCTTTTCCGGCAGGGAAGCAACGAAAGCCGCCGAGCTACTCAATCAGCGACGAAGATCTCCAATCGAGAGGCTTTCTTCTCCGTCGAACCGCAGAGGGACTGAACCTAGATCAGCTGAATTCAGTCTTTGTAGCCGTGGGATTCCCAAGGCGAGACACGGCGAAGATCGAGGTGGCGTTGGAGCACACAGACGCTTTACTTTGGGTGGAGTACGAAAAAACACGGCGGCCTGTGGCGTTTGCTAGGGCAACCGGTGACGGAGTTTTCAACGCCATTATATGGGACGTGGTGGTTGATCCGTCGTTCCAAAGCTGTGGCCTTGGAAAGGCGATAATGGAGCGGCTGCTTGAGGATTTACAGGCCAAAGGCATCTGTAACATTGCTTTGTATTCAGAGCCCCGAGTTCTCGGGTTTTATCGCCCGCTTGGATTCGTTTCTGACCCGGATGGGATCAGAGGAATGGTTTATATACGCAAACAGAAAAACAAAAAGTGAAATTTTTTGAAGCTTTTTCCTCTTACATTTAATTTTCGGAAATTCACAGATTACAATGTCTCTTTAACTACACTTATTGTACAAGCTGAGCTCTTCTTTCTTCCTTGTTCGATCCTCTATACTGAAAATGCAGAGAACTCAATTAGAATTTTGAAACGATTGTTTGTTTGCTTGAAGATTTGCTTTGAATTTAGGAACTTCTGATTACTTGATTCTGATGGTCAACAACGGCTCTGGCATGGTGGAAGAAAGCGACGGAGCAGAGGATGGAAGCGATGAAAGCGAAGAACCCTAATCCGACCATCAGAGATATTCCAGCGACGATCAGATCCATTAGCATCATCAGCACCATCTTGGCTTTAGTCGTCTTTATTTTATTTATCTCTTCCTTATTCAGCTCTCTATATTTCTCAACCACGATAAGATTTCTCGGTTCATGTTTGGAGATAATTACGAAAGATTCGAAGAAGTGAATCCTCGCTTTGACACGTTTATGAGATGACCAGAGCTTATGACATTTAGCGCAATTCTAGAGACACTCGTGTATATATAAATACACGCGCATGCGCATATGTGTATATATAAACGTTGAAATGTTACAAGAATACATTAAAAATGACTTGTTTATCTGCTAAGTAAGACAGATTTCTACAAATACTTCCTACTTCCTTGGAAAGTGCCTTCGAGTTCTAGGCATAATTTGTGGAAATCTTGGCAATTTTGTGTCAGGGAACATAGAGGAGGCAGCTGGAGAAGTAGGCAATGGTGGATTAATGATGGGTCTGGGTTTGATTTCCTTGATCTCAACTACAACACAATCCGATGTCAGAAACGTTTTAGCCACTGATGCAGCGTGTTCCAAGCAACATCTCACAACCTGTATGTCAGTTCCCAGAAAATAAAAAAGAGAAGTTGAGACATATCAATACAGGTTAATTTGTGAAATTACTTAGTCTGGTAGTTACCTTGGTTGGATCTATGATACCAGCCAACATCAGATCTTCGTATTGGTTCTTTGCAGCATTGTAACCGTACATTGTGTTTTCGTTCGATAAGACCTGAAGATTTCAGAGTTAGTATTGAATATAAAGCTGGAATTAGAGAGCTAGATTATCAATACCTTTTCTATGACGATATTGCCATTTGTGTCTGCGTTTTTGGCAATAAGTCTTATCGGGTAGCTCAATGCTTTCTTGAATATCTCAGCTCCAATCTGCTTATAATGTTGCAAGAAAAAAGATCACAACTTCTGGGATGTTTAAGAAGTGCAGATAGCTCGATTAAGATGTTTTACTTCCATAGCCTCTAAACAAGTACCTTCTGTTCTGTGTTGTCAAGGCTGTTTTTTATATTGTCCACTTTTGTACCCAATCGCAAGAGGGCGCAACCACCACCAACTACAATCCCTTCTTCAATTGCTGACTAAATTCTGAGAGATCAGGTTTCTTGGACTCACAATTTCTGAACCACGGGAATCGCATGTTTTGACTGGAGTTACCTTAGTAGCATTCAGTGCATCTTCAACCTTTAGCTGTTTATCCTTCAACTCAACTTGCGTCTGAGCACCAACCTAGGGCCTTTCAAAGTTAGTTCAACATCAGATTGATTTTCAGTTTCCAATGTTTTAGAAACTCACCTGGATTATAGCAACCCCGCCGGATAATCTCGCTATTCTTTCATTGAGGATCTTCTTCTGGAACCGTTCCTCAGTATTCTGAAATACATATACATATCAAACGAGAAACATTAAAATATGGTCACCAAAGATGTTCCTCCAAGAGCTGGTTCATGAAATGAGAAAACATGGATATTAAAGAACCTGAACAAGACTTTTAATCTGAGAAACCCTTTCCTCGACTGCTTTTTGGGTGAAACCATCAGTAACAATCAATGTTGAATCCTTTGTTACAAGAACTCTTTTTGCTGTTCCTAATACCTCCTTTCCAGCCTTTGCTAAGCTCAGGCCCATCTCATCTCTGATCACGATAGCTACACAGATAGAATAAACCTGTGATTTAGAACTAATAAAAAAATAAAAATGGGGAGAAAATTTTATACAATCACTGAGCCTTGTGATGATGGAGCTCGAATACCTCCAGTTAAGATTGCAAGATCATCCAAGTAGTGACTCTTGCGCTCTCCAAAGGCAGGAGCTTTAATGGCTGCCACCTTCAGGTTACCTTTTAGTTTGTTCCTAATTACAGGAGCAAGAGCATCTTGCTCGATATCTTCGGCAACTATAAGAACTGGAAAGTCCTCTTTAACGGCAGAATCTAATATTTTGAACATATCTTCTGGATTTGTTATTTTCTTATCAACCAAAAGCAGCTACAGTATAAAAATGCAGATATACTCTTAGCCATTGTTCTTCCAAGCAAATCGGAAAACAAAAAACAGAGGTTTTTGTTCAGACCTTGCAATCATGGAGTTCAGCTTCCCTTTTCCTTCGATCGGTGACAAAGTAAGGGGATAAATAACCACGATTAAACTGCATTCCTTCCACAAACTCAAGATTGTTCACGAGGTATTTTCCTTTCTCTATTGTTACTACACCAGTCCTTCCTACGTGATGAAAAGCATTTGAAATCATGTCTCCCACTTCGTAGTCATTCCCCGCACTAACTGCTGCAACATCAGCTAGCTCATGATCTTCAATCTGCAAACATAAGGTTTGTAATATGCTCTATGTTAAGGCTGGCTAATTAACTTCTCATGAGTTCTCTCAAGGGTTAGAAAGCAGGGATCTTCCACCTCTCTGGACATTGATTTGAGCTCTAAAACAAGAGCTTTTGCGGTTTTCTCAATACCACGAGCAACTTGAACGGGATTTATTCCAGCAGCAACTACCTAGGAGAAGGCGTGAGATGGGTTCACAAGTAGAAAGCACACATGGTTATGAATTATCCAATTGGTCATAGTGGAAATCTATATACCTTAATACCTTCAGTAATAAGGCCATGAGCAAGAATTATAGATGTAGTGGAACCATCACCCGCAAGGTCATTAGTCTTAGCACCTGCTTGTCTCACAAGTTTCACTCCAACATTCTCTAACGGGTCCTCCAATTCAATCTTCACCACACAATAAAAGCTGATTATAGTTTTGGCATTTCATCAAGCATCAGAAGAAGCGTGTGGGGCTATATAGATAAGTTAGTAAACCTCTTTAAGGACAGTTTCACCGTCGTTGACGATCTTGGGAGGTCCGTATTTGTTCTGCAACACCACATTTCGTCCCTTTGGACCCAATGTCACGCCCAACAGCTTCGCCACCATATCTGCACCAGCCTGTACCAAACTTCACCACCATTTTCCTCATAAGAAACAAAATTCTCGACTAGTCACCAGAAGACAACGAGAAAACACAAAAAAGGAAAGAAAACCTGAAGCTTTTTGGTGACAGAGCCATCACGGTTAAAGTGAACCTCTTTTGCAGCGGCTCTTGCTCTCAGAACGGAATTCGAAGAAGAGAAGTGCGAAGAAGAAGACTTTTTGCGAAGATTTCGATCAGTATGAGGCAACGCAGAAAGTGCAGCTTGTGAAGAAGCCATTGCTGTTAAAACAAGCAAGGAAGGGCTACAAAAATATTATCAGCTTCTGTGACTCATACAAGGTGGAAAATTGATGTTATATCTCTTCGTATACT
Source organism: Lepidium aucheri (assembly GCA_900406435.1). Taxonomy (NCBI): domain Eukaryota; kingdom Viridiplantae; phylum Streptophyta; class Magnoliopsida; order Brassicales; family Brassicaceae; genus Lepidium; species Lepidium aucheri. The sequence goes on from OVBA01000210.1 coordinate 42,627, forward strand.
GGGCCGAGTTTTTGTTGGGTCACTCCCCAACATAAAGAATCCAGTTTACATGCAGGTACTTTTGTAACCTGTAGTTTCGGTTAAAACACTGTCAAATGTTTCAAAGTGATTATCGAAGAAACACTGTCGTAGAATCCCATTTGTTTTGACGTACTAAAATCTCAAGTAAGCACATGGAATTCTCTTGTTAAATACAATTCCCCACACTACTATGTTCATAGAGGATGGTTTATCTCAACACAATATAGGCTATGCTCATGATCAGGTCACACAAATCCATCTTTGCATCTTAAAGATCTGAATCTAATAAAACTATGGGTCTATGTGCTCGGAGAGGGACATGCTAGATTCAAAACATCAGGATTTGCGTGTACTCTTCTGTCTCGCTTTTGTTAAATGTAAACTTAGTGTGGCCATTTCAATATCGCAGATCCTTCCAGATTCAGCAAGATAATAACAGTTTGTTTCGTACAATAATTAATTAAAGACAGCACCGACAATGAGAACATATTTTCTTCAAAAGGTAGTTCATGTCATCTTAGCAAACCACTAAAATATGACATGAAAATAACTCATAAAAAGAAATTTGATATTGCACCATGCTCGTGTAGTCTGAAACATTGTATCCGTTTAAACAGACTATGATTTTCTTAGGTGCAAAGCCAAGTCACATAATCTTATGGGAAAGAAAAACTAATTTTGAATTAGATTAAGATCTGTTTCTACCTATCAAAATTCAAAACCGAAAATTCAAAGCTCCAGAGTAGAGAATACGATTTAATCATCATTCTAATAATCATACGATAGAACAGAGTAAAAAGGTTCTAAAGAGAAACCAGAGCAATTCAGAGAACTTTGAAGGTTGTATAAATATATCAACATATATTTGATTTCAGAGGCAATTTTCTCATCATAATGCTCGGTTTCCTTCCAATACCAGTAAGAAAGAAGAAGAAAAAACATAAAATCAACACAAGCGGCACAAGATCCAAAATATTCTATTGGCCAATACGCATTTCTGGGGAATTCAGCTATTGAATACCACAAAATAAGAAGCGTAAAAGCCAATATATTGCACCAATTGAGTACCCTTTTCTCGAATTTGTTCCTCGCATCTATAATCTCAAAGATGCAAGGGGCTATACGGTGCAAAAACTGCTAATACTTACTGCAAGAAAAACCAAAAATCTCAACTATGTTTAAAGAAAAGAAAGGATGACAGGACCTATGAATGAACAAATTCAAGCATATAAACACTAAAAAATGATCAGAAACGAGTTGAAGGTACTTGCGGCTGCGTGGTTGATGAAAGGGATTCATGGAAGCATTTTATAAGAAGACAACAAAACAACTCGCTAGGTTAAGCACCGGGTCGGGTCGAATTTCACCTGTTTATGTCGTTTTACCACTTCAAATTAAAAACTGCATGTCGTTTTACTATGGTCGGGTAGTTTTGGGCCATATCCTTTTTTAACTCTTGGGCCGAGTTCAGTAACAAAGTATATATGGGCCAATGAGGTATAAATTTAAATTAGTGCTTCAATAGAAAAATATAAAAAAAACATTTTCTTTTTATTGAGAATGTAAATATTGGCGTATTTTTCAAAAATAATCTTTACTTTTTTTTTGGTTGTAAATATGACATCGAGTACCTTGGATTTTGTCTTTTTAATTCGATTTTATTAAGGGTATTTTCATTTTTTAATATTTTTAGCCGACTAATATGGGATGATCCGAATTCTAATTAAATTTTTTGAATTATTAGATAAAAAAGTCCTTGATTTATAGGATATAGCAAAATTTACCCTTCGATTTTTTCAGGAAAATAAAATTTATTACTGGTGTTTATGTTTTTCAATACTTTTGCCCCGATTAATCAATAGATATCCAAATTATAACCAAACTTACACAATATATCGATGGATAATACATATAATATTTGGACCTAACGAGATTCTTCATTTTTATACCCTAAATTTACTGTATTTGATTCTGAAAACTCGATTTGTAGTTAGGATAACTTCAAATATTTTTTTCGATATATCGTATCTATGATTTTTACCAAATTTATGTGATATTTTCTGTATTTGAGTATGAGAACTCGATATTAAAGTTATGATAATTTCAAATCTTTTATATTTGACATATCCACGAAACCCTACTCGTACTCTATATATAGTCAATTATTCTTTAACCCTAAAATCACTTTTCTTCGTTGTTCTCTTCCTAATCACAAAGAATTTGAATGACAAATTCAATGATTTCTTACCGTCTAGTTGCAAAACTAAGACTATTCAAGACTCAATGGCGAATTTGTATCAAAGTTCTCGATGCATGGAAACGTTCTGGTATCTATGTTGATAATAGTCTCGACATGATTGTATCAGATGAATCAGTACGTTTTTTCATACTTGATATTCAACAATTTTAATGTTCTAAATTTTAATAATTCTGCACTATTTTACAGAGATCTCTTATTTATGCTACAATAAAAAAGGATCAGGTTCAAAATTCTCTCATTATGGGCAAGAAGGTAATTGGCTGGTCATAGAGAATTTCAATCTAGCCAAATTGGGAGGGAAGTACAAAGCTACATATTATCTATTTAGACTTAACATTAATGAAGCAAGTGTCATTGTCAAAGTATCTTCAAAATCGGATGACATATATTTGCTCCTCACTGATTTCATTGACACTGTTCAAGAGCCTCTAAATGCATACTATCTTATATAGGTAAGATTAAAAAGTTGATATTAATGGTTTCATAGTTTCTTTTTAAATAATTGCTTCACTATAATCTTTTTTATAGATGTACTTGGACAAGTACTTAACGTTGGCTGAGATGAGGTCTCTCACGATCAATAACAAACCGACATTAAAGATCCAATTCCATCTTCGGGATGCAAGGTATGCTTTTTGTTGACTAATAATTTACTTTGAATACAATTGTTTTCTAACGTATTTGTAAATTTGATTGTTAGCGATACACGTATACCGTGTACACTATGAGGAAAGTTTGCTCAATCATTGTTTAATGCTTTCGAACATTTGGATGGTAAAGTAGTTACATGCTTGATTCGATTTGTAAAAATTAATATTTACCGAGGTATGAATTTCTATTAATCTAATTATTACACTTATATATATGTCTTGATTCAACACAAACTAGTAACTATATTTATTTATATTTCAGGAGAAGTACAAGTTGCGAGTGGTTATGATACATCTCAAGTTTTAATAAATTCTCAACTTCAAATTGTCCAAGATTTTGTCAACACCTACAAAGCAATAAATACGATTCTCTTCGTTATATTGTAGATCGTCATTTTTTTGATATTTTTATAATTTTACTTTCGTATGATTTTCTTAATTGTATACAAACTTGATATCTTTTTCAGTTTGGCAGATGATGCTAATGCTATCGCAACCATCCTGTGTTGCTGTGTATTTAAGATAAAGATTCGTTAGCTTCATTTGAATCCAAAAGTATGAAAGACATGCTTCAGATTAGTGAGGTTAGTTGATTTTTGTTCATAATATCTATAACTTCCTAAGTGATACAATAAATCCTAACTTATATTTTCAAATTTTGTTCGTTTGATAGGTGGCTCATTGTAAGATCACATGCAAGGTTACTGCAATCGACACTGATTGGTCTTGGTATTACTTTAGTTGTCAACAATGCGATAATAGTGTATACATTGTACCGAAGAATGAGGATGAAGACAATCTAAAGAGGATGACAAAATTTTTTTTTTGGGTGCGAAAGATGCAAAGTGAAATCAACAAAGGTTACTCCAAGGTATAATAAATCGTATTTGTTTGTTTCTTTTTTGAATTTAATAAGTTTTAGTGTTTTAAATTAAAATTTGCAATATTTATTGTTATTAATTTAGGTTTAAACTTTATCTATGTGTCTCGGATAAATCTGAATCAATAGTTGAAATTTTAAATCAAAGTGCATCTCAGTTATTGAACGGTTCCTTTGATGAGGTATCTTCAACTACTTTGATTAATGTTATTTATTTTACAAGTCGATAACTTTTCTATCTATTGTGAAATATGTAATTATGTTTTTTTTCTAGATTCAAGATCCAAAAATTCTTCATACCTCTATCCAAAATTTGATTGGGAAAAGTTTCAAATTTGTGGTTAGTATTGATAAGGATAATTTTCAGAACGGTAATGATACATTCAAAATATCTGACCTAGCCTTAGAAATGATTCTACATAAGAGTTTTGTTTGTTTACTTCCACACCTTCAAAGCACAAAGAGGATAGCAAGTCGTCTGAGTCATGCGACCAATTTTTGTCACCGTCAACTAAGAAAATATGTGTTGAACTAATTAAATCTGGAATTGATATTGAAGATCTAATCTAGGAGTTAGTGTATGAAGATTAGAAAAAGCTTATTACTTTTTAATTTTTTTGTTCTATTTTTTTATTGTGATCATTGTTTGAAACATCTTTCTTTGTTCTTATTTTTTATGAAATTATTACTACAAATTTGTTTTCCACGTATTCTTATTTTTATATTTTATAAGTTTTTTTCGGTTATTGGTTATACATGAATTGTTTTGAAATAACCATGTACGAGTTTAACATATAATATTAACGCATTTGAATATTTATACTATATTAATGTATTTAAATATTTATGTAAAAAAATAATATTTTATACTTTATAACATATAATCTCCATTTTAGCCATCAGTTGTTTAACACTGTAAAATGAGTAGAAAAAAACAATAAAAAGCTAATGTACTGCGGGTCAAACCTTTCATATATCGCAGGTCAAGTTTTTGTGTACCGCAGGTCGAGCTTTTGTGTATCTTGCATCGAGGAGTTCATGTACCGTGGGTCGAGCTTTTGTATAATGTTGGCCAAGTAGTTCATGTACCGTGGGTCAAGTTTTTGTGTACTACATGTCAAGATTTTGCACTGTGTGTCGAGACTTTCATGTACCATAGATCACAATTTTGTGTACCGCGAGTATACTATACAAACTACAAAAAAATTAATATACTTATTTAAATTTTATAAATAAATAAAATAAATATTATAAAAAAAGATTGTTTCATCCGTACGTTAGACATATTTTCAATTACTGTGAAAACATATAAGCCCAATCGACTATTTTATTAACAAATTAATTGTGTAATTACCTTTGGAAAACAAGAAAATCCAGCAAATTGTCAAGGTAATTACCTATTAACTATGATTTCTTTAAGTCATTTTCAAAATCCATATATAAATATATCATAAGTTTGTCATATATAGAAAAACAACAAAATTCATAAAATACAAAAATGAATAACTTCAAGAAATTTGATAGTTAGAATATTTCCTTTATTTTGAATCAGAATATTATAACTATGAACATAATAAAGTAAAATTTAATCCACAGATTTAATGAATTTTATTTATATTTTCAACTAACTCACTATATTCTTTCTTCTAAATTTTAGTATATCTTCAATAATATATAAGAAATTATTAATTCATTATAGTATTTTTTTTATAAAATCCTAGGCATACAAGTTTATAATCTGTTATAAATCTCCTTCTCTTGACAAAATAATTTTGTCTCTGATTTTTAGGGTTGTTGGCTCGTGTCTTGTGAAACTAATATTTTTTAAGTTATATAGGCACACATAACCCAATCATATTATGTTTAGCAAGAAGGACTTAAGCCAATACAAACACATTAAAATAAAACTCATTTAGTCTAATTAATGGGCTAAAGCCTAACACATAACAAAGATAACTATTATTTTTTTATGTGTGTTACGTAAATATATATCTAATATATGTGTTCCTAAATACAAATATATTTTGATCCTATTTGCTTAGGTGTGTCACCTTATAGGTTCATATAATATTAGTAATAGATTCTCAATCTATAGATTATAATTAGATTCTAGCAAAATATTATAACCATCTAATATTATACGATATCGAATACTCGATTATACGATTTCGTAAAAGAAAGTACGAATGATTTCAAGACATTCCCAACAGAGTAGCCATCATTCTTATCATACATAGAAGATTTCTTGAGGTTGAAGACTCTTTTTTGTTCTTTCTCTCCTCATGTAATCCGTAAATCTCTGAATCACAAAGCTGATTATCTCGCTCGTAGTATTAAAAATTTGGCTTATATTAAAAAATTGGGTGATTTACTGAAATATATAAGAATTATGTAAAAATTACTTAAATAGATAAAATTTTCAAAATTACTAAATTTTTTTTGTAATTTCTTATATACCATTTTGCCCTTTTTTAATGAGTACACAAAAAAATAATTATGAAACTGCCATTAATGAAACATGCCACGTCAGCGCTGCAAGTGACAACTCGACTAAACTAAATGAATGCAACATAGGCAAGTTGATAAAACTTTAGTATAGTTGACCATAAGATAATGTAGTGTATGGTAAAGTTACAGATAACCCATGATTGAGTTTGTTTTCTTCGTGGTCAAGTTAATAATGACCCAAAGTAAAGTTGAAAGTAAGATAATATAGTATGTGGCCGAGTTCATTTTCCCCATGGTAGAGTTCATTTTCTCTGTGGTAGAGTTTGTTTTCTCCGTGGTCAAGTTAATAATGACCCATAATAGAGTTGAAAGTAAGATAATATAGTGTGTGGTCGAGTTTATTTTCCCCATGGTAGAGTTTGTTTTCTCCGTGGTATAGTTCGTTTTCTCCGTGGTCAAGTTAATAATGACCCATAGTAGAGTTGAAACTAAGATAATATAGTGTGTGGTCGAATTCAAGCCATTACCTAACTCTACCAAACCATTACAAAACTCTACCATTTAAGTCAGAATCAACGATACGAACTCTACCACTCATAAAAGAACTCTACTACACTAATAAAACTCGTGATGAACTCTTCCAAACTTTAACATAACTTTCCCAAACTATAACCTAATTTTACTAAACTATTACCAAACTCTACCATTCAAACCTGAATCAACGATACGAACTCTACCACTCATAAAAGAACTCTACTACACTAACAAAATTCATGATGAACTTTTCCAAACAGTAACCTAACTTTACCAAACTATAACATAACTCTACCAAACCATTATCAAACTCTACCATTCAACCCACAATCAATGATACAAACTCTACCACTCATAAAAGAACTCTACTACACTAACAAAACTCATGATGAACTCTTCCAAACTGTAACCTAACTTTACAAAACTATAACCTAAACCAGACCATTACCAAACTCTACCATTCAACCCAAAATCAACGATATGAACTCTATCACTCATAAAAGAACTCTACTACACTAACAAAACTTGTGATGAACTCTTCCAAACTGTAACCTAACTTTACCAAATTATAACCTAAACCAAACCATTACCAAACTCTACCATTCAAGCCAGAATCAACTATACGAACTCTACTACTCATAAAAGAACTCTACTACATGATAACAAGATTTTACTCAGGTTTTCAAATCCTATTACACTAATGTGTCGGTGTAGTATAATAGGTGTCAATCCAACTGGGAATGTAGTTATCACTCAGAATGCAGCAAACTATTCTAATTCAAGCCAATTAAAGTTTGGTTTGTCTAACAACCTAGATCGAACTTAAAATAAAAGTAAGCAAATCAATCAGCAATAACAAATGAATTAAAATGAAGCAATAGATAGTAGTGTTAAGAGTGAATTTAACACAATGTAAGAAAATAGATTCCTAAGGAGTGAGTATCACGGATCAGCGTGACTCTTAAGCCAACTAGGCGCTTGACAATACTCAATAAAGCTAATCTCTAGGCAGCGAGAACAATAATAGTGAATCCACTCTCGTGGAAAACAAACTTGAGTTGACTACTAACATACCCTATCCCCATAAGTGTTTTATAATCTACCCGGCATGAATGATCAACCCGCTTAGAGCCAATTCACACCTTGGACATTTGATCCCTTGAGTCAAGCATGTAAATCCCTGAAGTGTTTCAGTCAGACGCTTTATCAAACACCGATCAGATACTAGAGCATCTCAAAACAAGCTCCAGTTGATCAGAATAAAGCTAGTAATTAACGCACCAAAACAGAAGATATCCTAACAATTCTAACCTCAAGCAACCTAGAAGACCTAAGCTTCACACTGATATAACTCATCCTCAAGAACCCTAGGTAACTACTAAGAACTCATGAAATCAATGCTCAACACGAAATTCATATTAGACAGCATAGATGATACACTCGAATGAAAATTGAGATAAGCGCTGAACGTGAAACTGAATTGCATAAGAATAAAACTTGAAATCAAAGGTATTTGTTCTGAGATTACAAAGCTCAGTCTGCTTGCACGAAAAAGAATAATCACTCCGACAAAAACTAGATAGCTCGAAAATAAGAAAAACTAGAAGTATATAGATTACTCAGTACAACTCTAAGTGGAGTTCGGCCTAGTGAGAAAAAGCCCAATCTTCAGTTGAAGCCAAACTCGATCCAGACGCTGATCAGGTCCATGATAAGAAACCTTGCGTCCCAAGATACAACACACTTGAACTACAGCTCCAGCGCAACATGCGTTTGTTCGAGTGTCAGCTTACAGTTCGAGTGCTTCACATGTCCTTCGCCACTCCACTCCAGTTCAAGCCTGAGGGGACTCGATCTGTACTCGAGCTTCATCTGTTGTTTCCCAGCTCCAATCACACTCCAAGTGCTGCTACTTTGCATCTTTTTCCAGCCACTAATCCAGAACACTCCATTTTTGCACCTTCAGTACATAAAAGCCCCTCGAATGCAATAAGCATGCTGATGCAAATGAATGAATCTATTCGGACTCTAAAATGACGTGAATGTATTAGATATGCAAGTAAAAACGGCTAAATAGGACTCCTAAAATGTGCTAAAAATTATACATATCAACTCCCCCAAACTTAAATTTTGCTTGCCCTCAAGCAAACGTGTAACACTAGTCTGGAGAAGAGGTTGCAATGTTAGGAACTTAGAACCGGAAACAAGCTTAAACAAATTTGAAATTCAAGGTCCTAGTTGCGAGTTCTAGTGGTGCAGTTCAAACAAGCCTTACTTAAAAACTTTAGCCATGACAATCACAATTTAATTTAAGCTCAGACACAACCAAATACGGCATTCAAATCAACCTATCCTCTTAACATTCATTAGTTCAATAACTGTGGATCATGTCTAAACATCATTAGAGAGCTCGTTTAGCCAAGGGTCAGGTCGAGAGAATAAAATGAACTCTTTTTCTGTAACTGGTCAAATGATGTGCACAAGGGATCACTCATGAATGGACTGAACTTTAGCATAATGCTAAAGGTGAGAACTAATAGACGCATACAAATCCATGATCTTATATACCCACTGCACCCTAAATGAGTCTCATCTTAGCCAAATCTTCCCCAGAAAACGATCCTATGCTACCCGTTCAATTGGTAATTTTTTTAATCTTCACATATAGGATCATCAACTTTACCCTTTCATTTTTAGTCTAAGGTGGTGGTCTTCCGAACTCTTCTTCTAGTGGTTTTGGGTTTCTCAATACACTTCCTGGTTCAATTCTGTTATTAGCTTATCTAGACATTTTAAGTCTTCTTCTTTTTACTGCACTAAGAACCTTTCACAATAGCATTCCTAAGACTTCCACTAGATTATTATATACTTACTTTTTTCTTCCCTTTTTCTTCCTTGACTACGCCCATTGGCTCTTTTTATTCCACATCATTTTGTATTCTTTTCTGCTTAAACTCGAGTGATTCCCATTCCATACCTAAGCTAACCACCTAGCCCTAGTCTGCTCCAAAAAGTGTGGACCAGAAACTACATAAGACCATGGCTTTTTCGGCTCTCACCTAACGCCTTATACCAAGTTCAGACAGAAAATAGGCCTCACATTCACAGACAAGCAATACATGGTTTGAAAGAAGTCAGATGTGGCAAGGTGGGAATTCTACTTGGATAACAAGGTAGCAATGTAAAGGGGAAAGATAATCCAATTATTATGTTCTATCCACAAGTTCTAGATTGATGCAAAGACATAATAATTAGCGTTCAGTTTAATGGTTATCACTTAGTGAGGACATGCGTCAAATCAAAACATGTTCAATCATGGTGTGAGACTTATGCTAAACCTTCCTAGCATGGTTCAGTTTTAACTTTCAGACAAGCATGAAATGCAACAAAGAACTTAGAAACTAGGGCCTTGAATCTAGCAAGTTAATCAGCAAGTTTAAGTGGTTATAATCCTCATAATTCCCTATGCATCTAGACTCGATCCTATTTAAAATGCATGACACGCTAAATTTTTTTGTGTTTTTTTCTATGCCTTACATGTATGCATGATCAAAACTTATATGAATGCATGAAAACAGAAAATAAGAACAAAGAAAACATGATCAAATTTTGCCTAGAGTCCTCCCCCAAACTTAAATCACACAGTCCCTTGTGTAGATAAAAGAGTGAAAAAGGGCCCTAGACCATAAAACACAGAAAAAATGCAATGTTATATACAAGAGGAGTTTAGGGTACTTACCTTGGCGAAAAATGGACCATCCAGAAGGATCCATATCCATGTTGTCATTGTTCTGAGTCTGAGGCTCGGTGTTGGTGCTGTAAGGGTGCTGAGCCCAAGGATTCTAAGAAGTTGTACCCCTGTGGCAGGGTAAACTGTTCTGAGCACGAACCAAACTGATTAATAACACCAGACTCAGGTGGCTATGTGTATGGCTGAGATGTTGAACCAAACGCAATGTAACCGCTGTACCCTGCTTGCAGTGTGAGGTGTTGTGAGCTCGAGTCTTGATTGTCTATCCAAGGAAGACCTGTCTGGAGCACGAGCTGCTGGGGCTGCACATCCTGTTGTGATCGTGGCTTAAGACTCCAAGTGCACTCTTTACTCGAGCAACTAGTGGACTACCGCCTGCATTGTCTAGGCGTTTCTTGACTATGCTCCAGATTAAGCTCTGGTGTCCTCTCACTCTGCTGCTGAAGCTCCTGAGTAGAGTTAAGATTGAAGGCATGAATTTCTGGCATTGAGTCCCTTACTTGAATCTGAGACGGTGTTCTGTGCTCATATGAAGATGCTATGTGTGGCTGCATCAGAGGCCAATGTTCTGTCGCGGTATGGAGACCGAGTGTCTAGGTGGTGGAGGTGTTGGTTCTCTTATCTCTCGAGTCGGAATCTCCTGCCTTTTTCTAGAGCTTTGTCCAAGCGAGATATTGCTTAGCTTGTCCATCACACTCTTCAACTTGTTAGTCCGCCGTCTGGTCAGCTTTGACAGAAGACTAATGCATTTATGTGCTTCTTGCAACCCCTTTGGCATCCTCAGGTACTCATAATCCTCGAAATTATAGCACTTTGGCTTGCCAAGACCCTACATTTAAGCTTTCGGTATCTGCTCTCTCTGACTAGCTCGAGCTCGACTCTGTGTTAGGCAATAAGCAGGTGGTATGAAAGCTATAGTGCGCTCAACTGCTAAGCTCGACTACTCTGTGTTTGGAAGTCAAATGTAAGATTCCGAGCTTGCGCCTGACATTGTAAATCTGTACAACCACTGTCCTTTTGCTTAACCCTTTTTCAAGAACTTGTGGTTGACGAGGTATGGCAGATCAATGTATGCCGGAGGAATGGATTCCCTTGATCGGATTGTGACATTGCTTGGTTCCATTATCCTAGTGATTATACCTCCAATGCTGATAGAAGCTTTGTGCTTAGACTGCAACAGTCTCGCCCATCCCTTATAACTCACCAATTGCTTCATTAGAGTTTTGGTGAAGCCGTTCTTGTTCCGATTTCTTAAATAGTGCATCCCATGATCATTGAGATTTAGGGTGGACAGAAGCGCTTCATCTATTATTTCAAGCTCCGGATATCTGATTTTTCCGCACTCATGTCTCGTGAAAGATGATGTTCCAAGCACCTTATGAAAATACCAAATCAAAGGGTTTTGGATTTTCATACTCTTGCTTTTGGAAGAATTGTATTCTTCAGGTGTGTCTATGAGTTGCCACAGATTGCTGAGCTCTTGACTATCATACTCGGTGTCATATCCGTCAGATGGTGGGAGGTCAAAAAGTTGCTCGAATTACAATGATGATAGTGAATAGCTCCTACCGTTAACCATGAATGTCAACGCTCCGAATCGATCTATTGCATGTAATTTGTCTTTGTGTTCGAGGTACTCTTGTAGGGTTACAGAGGCCAGAAACTGAATAGTTTCCGCAGCGTAAGTTTCTCGGGCATGCCAGACGAACTGCGAGAGTCCAACATTATGCAACATTTGATCAACATTCGTCGTGATGCCTAACTGCATCATGGTTTCTCTGTGAAGGTATCTTGCTGCCTCCACATTTACTAGTTTGAGGTCCTTAAGCACCTGTTTGAAAGGAATGTTCTGCGGGAGATTCTCGTTGGTCTAATTATCTAAACCGCTATCATGTCCACTTGAGTCACCCTGGACCTCCTCTATCGCTGCAAGTGGTTCAGGTTCTATCATAATCTCCTTTCCACTGCGCCTTGTCCTGTGAATTAATTTTGAGACGACTCAGAACCCGATTCGATTTTAACATAAATTGGAGTCTCTGCAACCCAGCGAGTTGATCGTCTCCTCAAAGAGCTTTCTTTCGACCCCCTTATAATTAATTTTACGCAAGAGTTGAGAAACTTCTATTTCACTAGCATCTATACACAGAACCAACTTCACACCACGCTCATGCTTGGGAAAATGTCGACGGTATGACAATTAGGAAGAGCTCGAATGCCGTTCAAGTGTAAATGGCGATGGTGGTTGTGTACGAGAACGAGTTTTGGCGACGGTGCGTGAGGCGCGTGATGGCAGCGTGTGGGGCACGTGGTGACGGTGCATGGGAGCTCAACCTCAGCTCAAACAGAGATCGAGTGTGTATGGCAGCGCGTAAGCTTGGTGTTGACGGAGACACCCGATCTGCTGAACACGAATTAACCTTCTCCAAGACTCAAACAACAAGTGAAGCACTCTAATTAACGAAGAAGCTCAAACCACAAACTCAGAACACTCGAATCAAGCAACACAAAATTTCAGCATGAGCAAGAGGGCTCGAACCGTGAGCAAGAGAGCTCAAACTGCGGCATGAAGCACAAAGTGAGCAAGAGGGCTCGAACGATGGTGTGAAACACAAAGTAAGCAAGAGGGCTCGAACTGCGGCTTGAGATTCGGTTACACCTAAGCACAAAAACTTGCAACAAATAGGATGAAGGTAAGTGATGATTTTGATGAAAGAGAAAGAGTATGCTCGAGATAATAAAATGAAAGAAGAGAGATGGTATGTGTGTGGGAGTGGTGGCATGCATAAGATGTTGGAAAGGAGGAGACAAATTTGTGTGGTGTGCAGGTAAGATTCTTTGATTATTACTCGATTGGGCCCTCCACTCCTTATCCCACACTCGATAATTACTCGAGTCTCCTCTTCTCTTTTTTTTTTGGTTTCTGTATCAAAGCAAAATACTGATAGAACAAAAATAAGATTCAAAAGATGGACAATCATATTTAACTATTCACAAGGATATCATGGGATTGCTTCCCAAGTGCGCTTGTTTAAAGCCACTGAGCTTGACTTTCAAACCCTTCAGATGTGGGTTAGTTCATCGAGAGAAACGGAGGTTCTCTTGGATATGGTCTCGTCAGCTCGGTATAGCTTAACCCGTTGCCCATTTACAGTGAAATCACTGCCATCTTTGTTGATCAGGGTAACAGCTCTGTAAGGTAAAATTTCCTTGACTCGGAACAAACCGGACCATCTCGACTTCAATTTCCCAGGGAACAGTTTAAGTCTGGAGTTGAAAAGCAGCACTTGATTACCAGGTGTGATCTGCTTGAGTGCATTCTTCTTGTCGTGGAAGGCTTTTGTCCGCTCCTTGTACACTTTTGAGCTCTCATAAGTATCAAGTCTGTCCTCCTCTAATTCGTATAGATTCAGAAGACTTTTCTCCTGAGTAGTCTTGAGATCAAAGTCGATGATCCGCGTAGCCCACAACACCTTGTACACTATCTCAACTAGCAGATGACATGATTTTCCATACAGAAGCTGGAATGGAGGTTTTCTAATTGAAGTCTTGAAAGCTGTTTTATATGCCCACATCGTCATCTAACTTTACTGTCCAATCTCGTTTTGACGCTCCAACAACTCGAGCTAGGATAGCTTTGATATGCTTGTTTGACACTTCCACTTGGCCACTGGTTTGTGGGTGATAAGGCGTTGCTACTTTATGCTTAAGTCCATTCTTCTTTAGCAGATTTTCAAACACCTTATTGGTGAAGTGTGAGCCTCCATCGCTGATCACATCTCGAGGCACTCCAAATCGAAGGAAAATGATGCTCTTGAATAGCTTGATGATGACTTTAACATTATTTGTTGGACTAGCTACAACTTCCATCCATTTTGAGACGTAGTCTACTGCAACTAGAATATAGGGATTCCCATGAGAATGTGGGTTGAACGAGCCCATGAAATCAATTCCCCAACAATCAAATACTTCAACTTCTAGAATCGGGTTCTGTGGCATTTCATTTCTCCTACTGATATTACACATTCTCTGACACGGATCACACTTTGAGATAAAATCCTAAGTATCCTTGAACACAGTAGGCCATCATAATCCTGATTGCAAAATCTTCTGAACAGTCTTGAACATGGCAAAATGTCCACTGTAGGCTGACCCATGGCAATGTTTCAGAATGCCCTGAACTTCTTCCTCTGCTATGCACCTTCTGAATAAACTATCTGCTCCCTTTTTGTATAAGTATGGCTCATCCCAGAAGTAGTGATTGACATCCTTGAAAAACTTGTTCCTTTGATACACATCTAAACACTTAGGCACCTCACCTCGACCAAGTAGTTGACCAAATCTGCATACCAAGGTAGATTGGATCCAATGAACCTTTTGCCAATCTGAAAACAATGTTCTTCTTCTCCTAGAGTCATGAGCTGCTCTTCTGGCATTGAGTCATCAATAAGGATCAAGTCTTCAATCATCATACATGACAGGTGATCTGCCACTCCATTCTCTACTCCAGGTTTATCCATCTCAGTAATCTCGGCTTAGCGTCCTTTTTCTTTATATGAAAACTTCAGTGCTGCATAGTCTGTATGGACAATCACCTTAGACCCCACCAGATATGATCTAAATTTCTCAAATGCAAACACCACAACAAGAAGCTCCTTCTCTGTGGTTGCGTATTTGATTTGGGCATCGTCAAGATTCCTGCTGGCATAGTATATCACATTCAACCTCTTATCCTTTTTATGCCCCAGGAATGTTCTAACAGCAAGGTCACTTGCGTCGCACATGATCTCAAATGGGAGAGTCTAGTCTGGGGCTTGGACTATTGGAGCAGAGATCAATGCTTCTTTGATCTTCAGGAATGCTTCGAGACACTCAGGACTGAAATTAAACTCAACCTCTTTGCACAGTAAGCTGGTCTGGGGCCTTGCAATTTTCGAGAAGTTCTTGATGAACCTTCTATAAAACCCAGCGTGATCCAAAAAGCTTCAAATATCATTCACTGTCTTAAGGGGCTGCAGCTGAGTCATGACTTCAATTTTTGTCTCATCAACTTTGATTCCCTTCTCAGACACCCTGTGCCCCAAAACTATTCTTTCTTGAACCATGAAGTAGCACTTTTCCCAGTTGAGCACAAGGTTGGTCTCCACGCACCTGCTAAGCACCCTGCACAAATTCGACAAACAGGAGGAATAGGAAGAACCATAGACAGAGAAATCATGCATGAATACTTCAACTACATCCTCGATCAAATCTAAGAAAATAGAATTCATGCAGCGTGAAAAAGTAGCAGGAGCATTGCACAAACCAAATGGCATGCGCTTGTAAGCAAAAGTGCCATAAGGGCAAGTAAAAGTATTTTTTCCTGATCATCCGGGTGTATTGGGATCTGAAAGAACCTGCTATACCCATCAAGGAAGCACTAATACTTTTTACCAGACAATTATTCAACCATCTGATCAATAAATAGCAAAGGAAAATGATTTTTCCTAGTAGAGAAGTTCAACCTCCTATAGTCAATACACATCCTATGCCCCCTTTCTTAGGAACATAATGCATAGGTGAAATCCACTTGCTATCAGAAATTGGATAGATAACATCAGTGTCTAACAACTTAAGTATCTCATTTTTCACAACTTCTTTAAGATTCGGATTCAATCTCCTCTGGGGCTCTACACTAGAATGAGATTCATCTTCTAAGTGTATCCTATGCATGCAAAATCTTGGAGATATGCCTCTAATGTCCTTAAGTGTGTACCCTATAGCTTTTCTAAAGCGCCTAAGCTCAGTCAACAGCATGTTCAACTCCTCATCACTCAAAGCATCATTGACAATCACATGATAAGTAGAATTAGAGGCCAGAAAAGCATACCTTAGCCCTACAGAAAGTAGTTTTAGTTCCACTTTGGGTGCCTGGAGCTCAGACCAGTCATCAGTGATTGCAGGCGTAATGAATTCGAGTGCTTGCAGTTCGAGTCTTGGGGCTGAATCTGGTACTGATACGCCCGAGTATAAACTCACTATTTTATCCTCAGGACGTGTTTCATCCAACTTCTCAATCACCACTGAACTTCTGACTGGCTTGTAAGAGTCCAGTAGCTTCCAATAGTACTCCGCTTCCACACTCAAATACCCCTCAGCAACTGGTTTTGTCAGAGCAACTTGCAGTTGATCCTTTGCTGCCAATTCCTCTAACAACTCATCAACAAGAACGTCCATTTCTTGAATCAAGAATAATTGACCCTCGATCGTTGGCTTCTTAATGGCATCGTTATTGTTAAACTTCATTCTAAGATCCAGACCAAGATTCAGCTCGATCACCCCATTTCTAACATCAATTAACGCGCCAGCAGTGGCCAAGAAAGGTCTTCTAAACACAGAGGATCTTTAGGTTCTTCGTCCATTTCCAAGAAAATGAAGTCTATAGGTATCTCAACTCCTTCCACCTTCACAGGAAGGTCTTCCAGTATGCCGTGAGGGATTCTCACGGATCTATCAGCTAGAATCAATGAGATTCTGCAGGAAACCCTAACATCCTCAGCAAACCCTAACCTCTGAGCTACTGAGAGTGGCATTAGACTTATCGAGGCACCAAGATAACAGAGACATTTGCTGAACGACAAGGGTCCTAGCGAGCATGGTATTGTGAAGGTTCCAGGATCACCAAGCTTTTTTGGTACAACCTTCCTCTGGATTACAGTGCTAATCTTGTGTGTCAAGATGACCATTCATTCAACTTCTTGAGTCTTCTCCTTTACTGCTTCTTTGAGAAATTTTTGGTATGGAGGCATTAGCATAAAGGCATTTAGGATGGAAATCTTCACCTCAATGTCTTGCATCTGCTTGTCAAAAAGGGCTTTGTATTTTGCAGTGAGATCTTTTTTGAACCTTTGGGGAAATGGTAGTTGGGGTTTGTAGGGTGGCGGAACAAAGGGTTTGCTCTTCTGTTGAGCTGCTGCATGTGGTTGATTATCTAAAACACTAGCTTTTGGTTCAACTTGATCTGATGTATCTGACTTAGCTTCAGGTGTGGGATCTTCAGCAGACTGTGGCTTAGGAACAGTTCCAGCTCGAGTTTCCTATTCGAGTGGCATGTCTACAGTGGAAGTTTTCGTCTGACAAGTGATGAGAGAATCCTCCCCCTTTTGAACCTTACTGTCCTCAATATCCTTGGAATTATGTGCTTGAATTAGTAGCTCACGTCCACTTCTCACAATGATAGCGTGGGCGTGATACTCTTTCGGATTAGGAACTGCTTTCCCTGGAAGTTGCCCAGTCGTCTTCACAGAAGAAAATGATGCTTCATGACTCTCCACATACTTAAGTCTTACGTACAGTGTCTCAAACTTGTAGTTGAGATTGTTATGAGAGGCATCTATCTTGGAATGCACCTTGGTAAACTTCTACATGATTTCAGTAGCTGACGCTTTCTGCTCTTTAAGTATCTCTTGTAGCAAAGTTAGAACTTCTAGTGGTTATGTTGCAGTTGTTGGAGCTTGCGCTTCATTCCCATAAGGCACTATCAGAGTTGGCTGGAAACTCTGGTGATATGCCTGCTTAGGGACAAAAGGTTTGGAGTGAATATTATGGGGTTTGGTGGGTAGACCTGGTCTTGGGGATTTGCTATGTTGTTACTCTTATATAAGAGGTTGGGGTGTTGCTTGTAGTTGTTGTACTGCTTGTAACCACCACCTTGGTTCTGCAGATAACTAATCTCCGCAACCTGATCATCTTCTTCCTCCAGAAGATGTTCATCACTAGTCATAAAGTGAACATGTTTCTGTTGTACCAACAGCAGCTTGTCAATTTTCTCGTTCAATGTCTTGAGCTCCTTCCTACTGACTGTATCTAAATCCACTATACCACGGACGGTTCTATCGTAGTCCTCATTATACTGCCCATCTGCCTTTGCTATATTCTCCACTAACTCCCAACCTTCATCCACATCCTTGTTTAGGAAATTTCCGTTGTTGGCAGTATCCAAGAGCCTTCGAATGTTGGGATGAACACCTCTATAAAGGTTGCTAAGCAATGTTTCTGTAGCGTAACCATGATATGGGCACTGGGATTGATGAGTCTTGTAGTGCTCCCATGCTTCAGCAAAAGTTTCATGGTTCTGCTGTGTAAAGCTCGAGATAGCACTCCTTAGCTTTGCAGTGAGAGAATTCGAGAAGAACTTGCTCAGAAAAGCAGTCTTGCAGTCAGTCCAGGAAGTAATAGATCCTTGTGGTAAATGCTTCTCCCAAATGCGTGCTTTATCTCCGAGTGAGAATGGAAACAGCCTAAGTTTAAATGCATCCTCATTGACACCATTAAGTCTTCGTAGTCCACAAATGCGCTAAACTCATCCAAGTGATCAAGAGGGTATTCAGAGGGTAGTCTAGGAAATTTCCTATTCTGGATCATGGAGATAAGACTGCTCTTGATCTCGAAGTTGTTATTCGGAATAGCTGGAGGCACGATTCCATGTCTCTGGGTATGAGTGCTTGGTGCATCTCCAGCTCCAATTATTCGAGGCCTCCTCTGTCAAGGTCCATCCACAAGAGGTGGATCGGTGTTCTTGGGGGGAAGTTGGTTTGTGTGCGATATTTCTGGGGGATCCATTTTAGCTGGATCTTCTGGTGCACTTTCTAGTTGGTTTTTCTTTGCTCAACTTGCGTGGAAGTTGGTCAATAGTGTCAAGAGGTTGGAGTAGGTTATGACTCCACTGTGAACGTGTCTGCATACAATACGTGAACTCATCTCAAACAGTAGGTTATAGCGGACTAACTGAATGTTGAAATCACCTAAAACAGAACACAAAAGACAGTATCATAGGTGAGTAAGTAACAAGAAACAAAAAGAACTTGAGCTTAGAAAGTTAACAATCCTAAATGTAACTAGGAGAAACCCATTTGGCAACGACGCCAATTTGATAACAGGATTTTACTCAGGTTTTCAAATCATATTACACTAATGTGTTGGTGTAGTATAATAGGTGTCAATCCAACTTGGAATGTAGTTATCACTTAGAATGCAGCAAACTATTCTAATTCAAGCCAATCAAAGTGTGGTTTGCCTAACAACCTAGATTGAACTTATAATAAAAGTAAGAAAATCAATCAGCAATAACAAAGGAATTAAAATGAAGCAATAGACAGTAGTGTTAAGAGTGAATTTAACGTAAAGTAAGAATACAAGTTCCTGAAGAGTGAGTATCACAGATCAGCGTGACTCTTAAGCCAACTAGGCGCTTGACAATACTCAATAAAGCTAATCTCTAGGGATCGAGAACAATAATAGTGAATCCACTCTTGTGGCAAACAAACTCGAGTTGACTATTAACAGACCCTATCTAGGCGTTTTATAATCTACCCGACATGAATAATCAACCCGCTTAGAGCCAATTCACACCTTGGACATTTGATTACTCGAGCCAAGCTTGTAAATCCCTTAAGTGGTTCAGTCAGACGCTCTATCAAACACCAATCAGATACTAGAGCATCTCAGAATAAGCTCCAGTTGATCAGAATAAAGCTAGTAATTAACGCACCAAACCAGAAGAGATCCTAATAATTCCCACCACCTACAAGATTTATGTAGGAATTTGGTTAATGGGCCAACGTTTATGGCTAAAATTGTACTAAATTTACAAATTAAATGATTGAGAATTAGGAAAAATTCATAATCAAATAACGTGGAGTTTAATTGGCAACTTCAAAGTCTAGTTATTTGTAGTTTTGTACTAAAATGAAAGAGATAGTCTTTTCAGTCTAGGTTTTCCTTACGCAATATATCAAGATCTTTTACATGAATTATAATATTATTACATGATATGGCCCATATTTATATTGCCGGTGACAAAAAATAAAAATTGTACTGAATTTACAAATTAAATGATTGAGAATTAGGATTTATTCATAATCAAATAACGTGGAGTTTAATTGGCAACTTCAAAGTCTAGTTATTTGTAGTTTTGTACTAATATCAAAGAGATATTCTTTTCAGTCTAGGTTTTCCTTACGCAATATATCAAGATCTTCGTCTGAGAGATTTCTTTCGTTTGATAATATTAATAGAACAGGGTGGAAATTGTGATGCAGATTGGGGCAGAGATATTGTGATGCAGACTAGGCTAGAGATAGGCAAGATCACAAGTCAGTCACAGGGTATTGCACATTCCTTCGAGGCAATCTACATACATGGAAGAGCAAGAAGCAAAAGGTGACTCTTGTTCAAGTGCAGAAGCTAAAAATAGAGCAATTAGGAAGCTCATAGATGAACTTATTTGGTTGAAATCCCTTCTTAACGATTTGGGAGTTGAGTCACAAGAGCCAATTACAATGCATTGTGATAACCAAGCAGCCATTCACATTGCATCCAACTCTGTGTTTTATGAGAGAACAAAGCACACTGAAGTTGATTATCACAAGGTTCGAGATAAGGTGGAATAAGGAGTGATCCTACCATGTTACACAAGAAGCTCTGACCAATCGGCTGATATTCACCAAGACTGCAAGCTCAAAGGTGTGCGAGTTTGTGTATTCGAAGCTTGGACTGATTGACATGTTAAAGATGTGACAATGATCCACACTCTTTTTCCCTTAAGCATAGTTTTATTCAATGTGGTTTTCTATGCCTAGATTTTAAATGAGGTGGGGAGACACAATATTCAAGCTTGATCTTAATATTGACATTGAAAATTCAAGCTTATGGGAGAGTGTTAATCTCAACAAGTTAAGAGTGAAGTAAGGAAAGGTTAACGATTCAAACCAGTATCCATATTATCTTCTTCTTCTTCATCATTCTTGAGTTCATCATTCTCTCACTCTCATTGTTCTGTAAATCTCACAAGTAAGGTGTCGATGGATTCCATGAACTTCTTCTAGATGGCGATCACTTTGCTTCAGGTGTCTGGAGCTTCACGTATTCGGTGATCAGCATGTTGTGGTCGATGGTCTCATCAGTGTTAGTGGTACCCCTTTGCATTTTTGGGAGCTTTGTCCTAAGCACTTTTTTGATACGGGGCGCTTTTCTTGCATGTGTGATGACATGTTTTCTCCTCATGGTACCCCTCAGGGGACCTCACTCCATACTCTCAAGGTTGAAAATCAATCTCTGGGCTCTTCTCCTCTGATGAAATGTGCTCGGACTGAAGCTAACTCTAGTTGGGCGCTTGCCTTTGATGGGTCTAGTTCTGGTGGTCTGATTATTTCGGCTTTGACTGGTATTAGTTCCCAATGTATGGAGATCCTTTGAAAATAGCTAGACCCTTTCTTTCAATTCAAAAGCGAGACTCCGCCTTTCTTCCAATTGAGCAGATGAAGTTGCATGTGACTTACAAGGAGATGTCTGGGGATTATATTCGGATGAGTGCTTCTAGCTTTTGTCACTTTCATCTCTATTTTCTTTTTACTTGTTGGGTTCTGATTTTTTGTTTTCAGGTGGCGCTCTCTATGAACATGTATAACTCTCTTGCTGAGAAATTGGGAGTTGATGCTGGTGTCTGAGGTCATCTCGAGATCGCTCAGACGGACCTAGCGCTGGCTAGGAAATATTTGCACAGGCTAGATTATAAGATTGCTAGTCTAGAGGAGTCTCTTCAAACCATAGAGGTCGATAAGCAGCCCATGATTGTTAAGAGCGGCAAACATGTTGCGGAGGCCGCTCAAAAGAATGCATCATTTCTTTATCGCTTTAAGGCTTTTAGGGCTAAAATGGATTGGAGGTTGCTGGCGGATGAGTGCGAATATTGGGTTAATTAGCATGTTAATATCATTCACCTCATCAAGGCTATACAAGCTGGTCCGATCGATCTTGTTATAGAGCGCGCTAGGCTTGAGGCTCGTGGTGATGAGGAGGAGGCTCGTATTAAGGAGCTAGAGATTCCTGATTTAGCCATTAAGGTAATGCTGAGAGAGTTAGGAGGCCAAGTTATTTTTGATGATGAAACATCTACCGGCTCTTGGGCTCTTACGGACCCTTTGGATGGTAGCAAACTCACTTTTTGTGGTGCTATCAAAACTGAAGTTTGGAAACCTACGAGGATAGTTCGAGAGGTTTTTGCTTCTTTTGTAGTGTAATCAGTTCTGGAAGATCCTACTGTTGGCGTTGTGGAACTAACTCGGGAGATTCTATTTAGTATCCTGAGATAGTAGATCTGTTAGTCGCCATTATATTTTTCTCTTCTTCTGATTTTTTTTTGATATTTTTATTTCGGACTTGGGTGCTATTTTTGATAGTTGCTCACCTTCTAGCTTTCAATCATTTTTTTGCTCTTTGGTGTATATATATATATATATATATATATCTATATATATATATATATCCAAATTAGTTGGACTCACTTGAAGCGAGCTGTCTACGTATATCGAAGGGATCAATCTTTATACTTAGTTCAATTTATAACATGCATACTTTATATATCTCTTTGCATAGTTTTTTTAGTATTTCCTTAGGTGGACGGCGTTCCAAGTGTTCACCACATGTTTTTTTGTCTGTGGCTCTTCCAATAAGTATACTTTATTACGAACAATATATGTCACATGGTAGGATTCTTCCCAGTTTGCTCCAAGTTTTCCGGCATTGTGTTCTCTTGTGTTGTGAAAGACCTTTCTGAGCACAAATTTCCCTTCTTTGAATCTCCTTTCCTTGACCTTAGAGTTGTAATGTCTTGCGGTGATCTGTTGGTAATTTTGTATTTTAACCATCGCGAGGTCTGTCCTTTCATCTACAAAGTCCAAGTTATCTTCTAGCTTGTTGTCGTGGCTGAACATCATTCTTACGCATGGGAATAATACCTCTAGTGGTAGCATGACTTCAAGGCCGAAGACGAGGGAAAATGGTGTATCTCATGTGGAACATCATGGCTTGTTTTCATAGGTCCACTATACAGTTGGGAGCTTCTCAGCCCATTTTGACTTTTCGGAGTCTAGGGGTTTTTAGGTTGCTCAGGATGGTCGTTTTGGTTGTTTCCACCTGCCCGTTGGCCTGAGGGTTTCGCGGCATTGATGTTGTTAATCGTATCTCTCTAATTTTCATAATGCTTTGACTAGTCTTTAGGATTTGGATAGATTTCTGCCTAGAGTTTTTTTTTTGTTACTAATCTTTTAGATTTTTTTTCTTCTTGTTTGTTTTGAAGGTACTTGCAAGAGAAGGATCGACAAAGAGCATTTCTTAGTTGTGTCTCAATATTGTGGGTTCTTGTAAAAGGGAATTGAATAGGCATACAAGGAGAACTCCTAGGTGACAAAAAGCCATGGAGGGCATGTGGTTTAGGTGATGAGCTTCCTAACCCAAAACTGATTGGGGCTTATGATGAGCCAACTTTTGGAGAGCCCAAGTATGGGATTCCTACACCAACCATTGAAGCAAATGTATTTGAGATCGAGTCAAACTTGATCTATATGGTAGAAAGCAGAAATACAATGGTTTGGACTATGAGGATCCTCTTTATCACTTGGATCTATTTGAAAGGTTGTGCGGAATAGTGAAGACAATTGGAACTCTAGATAGTGCGGTCAAGATGATCTTATTTCCCTTCTCGCTTGGAGGAAGAGCTTGTCAATGGGCTGATACTGTACCATCAAAGACGGTGATGATTTGAGAGTAATGCAAAAAGGTGTTCATCACCAAATTCTATCCTAAGAAGAAAACCATCAAGTTTAGGAATGCCATTGCACGCTTCAAACAAGGTGATCAAGAGAGCTCTAGTGATGCATGGGATAGACTCAAGGGATACACAATAAGCTGTCCTCATCATGGAGAATCAAAGGAGAATCTCTTGGAAATTTTCTATAGAGGATCGTTAAGGCAATACCAGAGAGAACTTGACATTGCTAGCTACGGTAATTTTGTTAGTTTGATAGCTGCTCGAGGGGAACGCCTAGTTGAGAACTTTTCTCAAAGTGATTCTAGCTATGAGGATGACACTGATGATAACAATGACACCTTGAGAGCTATAAGTAGAAACGTGGATGGACTAAGAGAGTTGAATGAGAAAATTGACAAGATGAGTGCTGTGATCTTTGCCAACGAGCAGGAAGTCCAACACGACATCAAGGTCCAAGAGGGACTTAACTATTTGGGTCATCAAGAGGCATATACAAGGCAGCTATTTCTATTAAGATCTTCATTTAGCTATCAACCAACTAAGGATAGCGACAACACACATCAATCAACAGTGGATTCGAATATTGAGCTCATGCTCCAACAGATCCTCAAGGAGATGGACACGAGGTTTGGAGAAATTCAAAGTAAGGTGGACAGGGACAACAACAACCTCACCTCCCAATTGCAAGACCTTGACAAGAGAATGTCACAAGTAGATACCCAAACACAAGGGCAAATCATGGAAATGTCCTTAAGAAGAAGTAGATGGAAGAGGTGATGGTTAAGCAGAATGCAACTCAATAATCACTCAAGCCAAACCGATGAACCAACAGCTCCAGAGAGTCCTATCTTTCCTTGTGCCATTGTGAAGAACAAACAATGCTACTTAACTTGGGACACCATTGAGAAGCTGGTAGACTCTTGAGAGGAAGAGAAAGGTGATAATCAACTCATGAATTTAGAGAATAGCTGCAGCGCCAGAGAAAATCCCAATGGGATTGGTATGGATACCATTAAAAGGGACCCTTGTAGTGAGCTAAGCGCATCAAAGGAGCATAGTGAGCAATCACAACAAAGGTTAAGGATCGATGTGGAAGAATGTGATCCTCTACTTGGTTGTGAGGGTTATGAGAACCTTGTGGTAAAGTATGTAGGTCCTTATGAAGAAGTTGCGGTTGTTGAGTGCAAGAGAAATACAAGAAAAAACCTAGTTGTTGAGAACGGGCTCTTAATCGAGTAACAAATGCATGTACAATCCGCATTTGAGCAGCGGAAAAGGGTTGAAGAGCCTAAGAAGAAACAAGAGAACTTCATCAAAAAGGCTTACCATAGAGATAATGAAGTGGAATCTTTAACAATACAACCATTTAGTAAGCATCATGGTATAACCTCCACTAATAGACGTTTGAACAATAATCATCCATGGACAGTGCCATTTGAAGAGGTTAGATGAAAGGCTTTATGGGATGCTTCTATGATGAATATGATCCTGGTGATCTAAGCTCATGTCATACTTCTTTCTTAGCTCATTCTCAGGATGCATTTGCAGAGAAGATTCCGCTTTCTGACCCTCTAACTACATAAACATGGTCCACAACGCCGACCTTGAAATGTAAAACAAGCGCATTTGAGAGGCAATCCCATAGTATTCTTTATAAATATTCTCATTTGAACTTGATTAATTTTATTTGCTTTGTGTTTGGTGTTCTAGATATTAGAATATGGTCAAGGTACATGGGACGGATCACGGCCATGGCATGATACAGTTTGGATGATGCGAGGAAGGTAACGACCGCTGCACTTGGAGGTTCAACCATAGCACGTGAGATCGCGGCCAAGAGACACGTAATCTTAACCACATGCACAATACTCACTCGCCGATGGTGCATTCCAGGACAATGCCACCAAAAAGTCCCCACTCCATATAAAGGTACCAACATCACCTTTTTGTACATAAAACTCTTTAATTTTGAACATTGTTTTTCTTCCTTTGTCGGTTCCTCTCTCTTGATTTATGATCTTACCGGGACGATGAGAAATAAGTCTGGGGGAGAGGGCATGTATTGACCTTGCTGTTAGTTGTTTTGTTTTACTCTTTTTTAGTCTTGCACTATTCATAGTTGTGCATATTTTCTTAGCATTTCGTATGGGAAGTTTATTCAAAAATACAAAACATAGCATGTAGTTTCATTTCTTTGTAGAAATTTTCCATAAGCATCTAGGTTTGTATACCGATGTGCATATAGAACGATACCTTGATTATTTTAATAATTGTTGCATAGCGAGTTTGTTTGAAATGTTAGGCTTATCCATCCTTTGAATTCTCGAATTGTTATTCATTCCTTAGCTGAAACTTACTTTGATTTGAAGTCATTCTTTATTTAAGTGGATCCTAACCTTAACTTGTAAATATCATGATCTGCATTAGAGTTGGATCCATGGGTACATATACATACTTGGGTCGCCTTTTACTTTTGTACCATACTTGTTGATCTAAGTAGTTGTTTCCATTATCAGAACAATTCCCTAACCTTAACCTTACCTTCTTTCAGCCATTATTAATCATTGTTTGTGTGATGTCTTCTTTTGGAATGAGCTTGGTAGAAAGTGTTAGGTTTGAGCCGACAAGAATGATGTCTAATGTAGTTCTAGTTCACTCTTTTTGAGGTATATAGGACTGGAACCATATTTTAGGAACAGGAACATGTGCTTTGACTTAAAGGAACAATTGGGAAAAAGATTAAAAGAAAAGAAAGTGCTCAAAGGGATTCTTAGGAGATAAAGGGTGTAAAGAAAAGGAAAATATTGGTCTAGTAAAGGGTTTTGGGAAGATGCAAAAAAATAAGTGGTCTAGAGCTTCATGTGAAGAAGGGGAAAGAAGGAAAGTAAATAAGAATAAGTAAAACCATAAAAAAAGGCCAAACCCGCTAAACTAGATAAGTATTTTAAACCCTTCTCCATATAATAAGATTGAGAAAAGTAGCAAAAAAAGTTCATCCAAAGAATGTGCAAGAAAAAGGAGATAAGTCTTTGTAAAAGGATAGTTCTAGGATCAAATTTTTTGGGTTAGAAATAGGAAAGGTTGAAATCAATAGGGTATACTTGGGTAGACATGACTCTATTCTTGCATGCATCTATTGGTCCTTACCTTTAGCATCCTACTAAAGCTCATTTTGTTTCTTGAGAGATCCTTGTGTGTGTGCTTGAGACTCATGATAGAAGAGACCACTTTTGTCTTTTGACTTACCCTTAGCTAACTGAACCAATTAATTTGCATAGCTTGATCCACGGTTTCTTATCAATAAATATTAAAAGGGATGATGAATTTGAATGTTTGTTTAGGTTGAGGTTGGATTCGTTCCGAGTTGTGACAGGTTTGGATAAAGCTTTTGAGTAGAACTTTCTCACCTTGCAGCCGGTTTTCAATTTAATATCAGCTTGTGCTTTGAGTTCCTACATTGCAACCTCTCCTTGATGGATTGTCAGTTTTTAGCTCGAGACAAGCAAACGACAAGTTCGGCGCAGTTGATATATATCATATTTAGCTAGTTATTCATGCATTTTTTGCATCATTTAGGAACTACATTCATTCACTTTAGTATATGTTTTCATTCATTTGCATTTTAGAGTCTTGGAATAGAGAATTGCATATTTTTCCTTTCTTTGAGTCTTTGGAGACACATTGGACGAATGGAGACTTGGAGATGAGTGTGGAGTAAAGAGATGAAGTAAAATGTATCAAAAAGAGGAGGAAAGTCGATTCTGTTTACTTGATCGATTGAGATCCTTCTGCTGAATGGAATGAAGCAAAGTTTGGACACAAGATATCTACAAGAGCTATCTTTCATTTGGCTATAGTTGAAGGCACTTGGATAACCAGTCAGCGAGATACGACAAGTTTATTGAAGATAGGTCCGCTAGGACTTCATGCTCAAGATTGGTTTGAAATGAAGGCTTTTACGTGTAGGAATTGGATGATATTTTTCCACAAGATAGCCAAAAAGTTCTCTTTCATTTTTGGTGGTGATTTGAAGACATTTGGAAAAGTGGTCTAGAAGATATGACAATTTTACTTAGTCGCGGCCGAACCAGAAAGTGCCTCGGCCGATCCAGAAAAGGCTTCGATAGAAGCCAACGGACCAGTTTCACGAAAATGGCTTCGGCCGAAGCTGGGAGGGATATGGCCGATCCAGAAAGTGTCTTGGCGGAACCAAAGCCGAGAAAATGCTACTCTTTTCTTGTTTTCACCTGGACCCGACTTGGTTTGTCCCAGGTCGACCCAACTCCTATTAAACCTTGTTTTTCTCCTATTTAAAGACCTTCTCTTATGTTTTTAGATCTAAGTTTTTATTTCCAAAAAATTTAGGAGACTACTTTGTGCATCATGAAGACTCACTTGGATGTTGTTCCATGGATCATCTCCATTTATCTATAGAAAATTTCTTTCTCTATATTTCTCTCTTTTATCATTATGTTTCTGTTTCAATTCAGTTCTTCTTCTTTGTTTTGTTCTTGCTTTGTCATGTGTGAGTAGTGATTGATAGGTTGAAGGATGGATAGATCTAGGGGTTAGATAGTTAGATCTTGAAGCCTAGGTTTTTAAATCATTAGATTCCTTCACTTAGGATGTTCTTAATACTAGATCTGGAGTAAATAACCAAGTCTAGATGCTAGAGGTTTCCATCAACAAGGAGGAGTTTGATGAAATGGTTGATAGAACCTTTTGTGAGCTTTCGTTTCCTAGCCAGCGAAAGCTGAGAGTTAGGGTGAAAAGTGGTCTTTTTGGGGTTGATTGTTCATGCTTGATGGGTTTTTAGTGGACAAACAAAAGTTTAGCTTCATTGAGAGCCTAACAAAGGGTTTGATGCCACGAGAGTGGATTAAGCTAGATAGAATAATCACATACCCTAGGATGGTTCTTAAGTATACCTTGTGCTTCTTGATCTGTGTTTTCTCCTGAATCTTATGCATTTCCCTAGACCTATTGCTTAGCTATTGTCTTATTTTGGTTAGTCATCTCATTTGTGTTTGTTCTTGCTTTATTTCTTTATTTAATTTCAGCAAACCAATTTTTAATTGCTCTAGCTTGAATCGATTCTTTACAATCCTACCATGTTGGTTCTAAACTCTTTGTGGATTCGAACCTCAAATACTACAATGTCACAATTGATTGCATTTGTTATATTTATTTTAGTGTTGCAAATGTAACCATCAATTCTGGTCTTTTGTTCAGACGAGGTTTCGAGCTACAGTAGTTGCTATGCTGGGTTTAGCTTGGAAAGTACAAAGTTTTCCTTGTAACAATGTCGTGTTGCTTTTTTGTATCCTCTTATCATAGCATATCCTTGGGGCGTTGGGAATTTGATGCATTGGTGGTAAGTTGATGCTATTGCTTTCATCACATGCAGCCATAGTCTTCCTAGGATTTTGTTGGAAAGTGCTTCCTTTTGGACCACCATGAAACTGATCAGTGTTCTTACTTCGCAAGCTACTACCACGAGTTTAATTTTTTCTAGCAAAAGAGTTATTTCTCCTACAAAACTTGTAAGCGGAGTTTGTTCCCTTTCAAGCTTGTTATCTTTGAACCTCATTCGCTTAAAGGCGTCGTGGAATAGCAAATCAATGGAACTACCTGTGTCGATTAGAATTTATTCAAGCATAATTCTCTGACATCCAATTGGATTACTAGGGCATCATTGTGGAGGTTATTTAGTCCTTCTGCATCTTCAACCTTGAATACAATATCGGCATTGCACTCTTGGTAGCCACCTGGGTGATTCATCATGTACTAGTGTACTTAGATCGAGTTTATTTCATCTCGACAGAGTTGCGTCCCCCTTGGATGAATGCAATTCTTGGGGTGATATGTCATCCTCAGGATCTTGGCGCTCGGCCCTTGGAAAGTATCTATCTTTTCTAGCATAATCCTTGAGATTTTTCCTTCCTTTCTCATACCCTCGTGCCACTTTTCTTCTTCTTTGTACTTTACAGTTTTGCATTCCTCAAAGAAATGTCCTCTGGCTTGGTGGTAGTTGCATAACTTCTTCAAACATCTATCTCAAAAAATGACCCAGCACTGACCACGAAAATTACCACATCGACCTAAGGCTACACTTCATCCGTGAATGATCAAGTTGGACTTCACGGCAATCCAAACCAGGTAAGCATGTGTTATATCATTTCTGTTTTTGCAGGTACATCCGACCCAACAACTTCCTTAAATTTAGAATCTTAGAATTTTAAGCCCATTAGTTAATAAGGTCATATAGGAAGTAAACTTAGTCATCACCATGTGGTGAACGACTTACCATAAACAAACCATTGCATTGTCATTCATTTTTACACGTCATTCATTTCCTTTTATTGTACCCGCATATGCATTTTCCCTAGAATGCCCCTTGCCATCTAATCCATTATAATGTTCTTTTGCAGCATATGTTCTTTTCACGTTATCAATAAAGTCTGAATTTTCTTCTAAGCAAGAATCCTAGTCGCCACTTCTTCTTTGAGAGAATCGAGAACAAAAGGCAAGATTATTTAGTCGAGGACTCCTAAGTAAATCGGATCAGATATATTATGATATTTATCACCAAATTGTGTGGCATCCTTTGCTACCTTCCGCACCATCAGTCAACCGTATCAGATCGACTCACCAAGGTCTCTCTTCATGGTTTCCATCGCTTGTCTCCAGAGATCGACTCACCAAGGTCTCTTCGTGAATCCATATGTGAGAACCTTTCCACAGAGGTCCTCATCACGGTGGGTCTTGGACATTGTCTCCAGCTCCCAACTTGGTCGTTTCGTTGGGATTTGTCTTGTTATTTTTTGTGCTACCGGCTGATTCTATGTTATGCACCGCGAGCACCTTTTATTGGCTTCTTGTAATCATCGTCATTAATTAGGTACTTGTTTCGAGGAAAAGTTTTTTTTGCCCCCATGGTAGGCGTCATATTATTTATACATAAATAAACAATCGAGAATAAGAATTATATTAATAGATTTAGCAAAATACAAACGAAGAAGTTGATCTATCCGCCAAGAGCCGTGCTCTTTCTCGATCTTAAGACTAACTAAATTTTTGTTGTTATTATTTTTTTTGTCAACTTTACTATAATAGGATCGACAAGGCCCGATCCATAGTCAAAGTCCAAAATCTAAAACTCCTTTCTTTTTTTTTGCTTGCACCTGAGAAGACTCGAACCCGGATGTGTGAGGATTTGTAAAGTGCCCACTACTACTGGACCACCTGTCCTCGGTATTTTGTTGTTATTGTTAGTGTGGTATTTGCATGTCCTTTCTTTTCTTATTTCTAGGAGAACATCCTGATTCATTCATTATTTCTGGATTGGTTGGAATTTATATATCCATTATTGCACGAAACAATTTCTTGGATTGCTTGGATTTTATTTCTTTATTTGGCAGCGCATTAATCTTCTCCCGTTGGATGAATATTGTTTTTTTATTTGTGAGCGCGCCAATGTCAGTCTGTGACCTTCCTTTTAGCCACTTTGTGAGCTTGCATGTTCAATATTGAGTCTATTTCGGATTTAAATTATTTTAGTTGTGGGCTTTAGTGATTTCAAGGTCATTCATCAACAATGTTAAGGAATCTGAGGGAGATAGTTGAAGCGGCGGGGAAGTTGATTAATTTAAGTCGGTCCGGGTTTCGGACAAAATCATATTTGGTCCGGCTTAGTCGTTTTATGGAAATCCAGACGAACTTAAGACGGTTTCTTTTCATCTAAAAACCGATACGTAATAAAATATATTTATGACGGTTTTCTTTCCGTCTGGAACTCCGTCCAAAATTAACCTTTTGTAGTGTTTGAGATGACCAAGATTCATGGGTTCATATATAAGCTGATTCCTGTAATTTATATTGTTAAAGAGTACAACAACATAGAATAGCAGCAATCAAACAACATCAGTGCATTTCGATACAACCAACTAAAAAATACACTCCTTATTTGTAAAAATATAGAAAAGACAATTTCTGATTCCATGAATATAAACGAAACATTCATCTAAAGTACGATACAACGATCATGTATATGTTTGTTTAGTATATTGGAGGAGGAGGGGAGTTATAGCTATAGCTTTGAGGTGGTGGTGGGGACTTGTAAACATATGGAGGAGGTGGTGGGGAGCTATAAACATATGGAGGAGACTTGTAAACATATGGAGGTGGTGGCGGAGAGGTGTAGACGTATGGAGGAGACTTGTAAACATATGGAGGAGGTGGTGGGGAGCTATAGACATAAGGAGGTGGAAGTGGAGACTTGTAGACGTATGGAGGTGGTGGGGGAGACTTGTAGACAAATGGAGGAGGTGGAGGGGAGCTATAGACATAAGGAGGTGGTGGTGGAGACTTGTAAACATATGGAGGCGGCGGTGGGAAACTATAGACGTAAGGAGGTGGTGGAGGAGATTTGTAGACATATGGAGGAGGTGGAGGGGAGCTATAGATATAAGGAGGTGGTGGTGGAGACTTGTAAACATATGGAGGAGGTGGAGGGGAGCTGTAGACATAAGGAGGTGGAGGTGGAGACTTGTAGACGTATGGAGGTGGTGGAGGAGACTTGTAAACATATGGAGGAGGAGGTGGGGAGCTGTAGATGTAAGGAGGTGGTGGTGGAGACTTGTAGACGTATGGAGAAGGTGGTGGTGGAGATTTGTAAACATATGGAGGAGGTGGTGGGGAGCTATAGACGTAAGGAGGTGGTGGTGGTGACTTGTAAACATATGGAGGAGGTGGTGGAGAACTATAGACGTAAGGAGGTGGTGGTGGTGACTTGTAAACATATGAAGGAGGTGGTGGAGAACTATAGACGTAAGGAGGTGGTGATGGAGAATTGTAAACATATGGAGGAGGTGATGGAGAGCTATAGACGTGAGGAGATGGTGGTGGTGACTTGTAGACGTATGGAGGCGGTGGTGGAGAGCTATAGACGTAAGGAGGTGGTGGTGGTGACTTATAAACATAAGGAGGAGGTGGTGGAGAGGTGTAGACAGATGGAGGAGATTTATATTCATAAGGAGGAGGTGGTGGGGAATTGTAGACAGATGAAGGTGGTGGTGGTGATGGTGGGGTGTATGTGTACTGGGCACTTGTATGAGCAGCAACGCAATAGAAGGCCAAGATCAACATGAGTACAGACGGCCAATTTTTAAACTTGGCCATGCTGATCAAACTTGTTTGCTTTTGTGTCTAGTTTCAGCTTTTATAGTTTAGTGTACTTCTCAACCGATTTGTTTTTCAATGGATTGTAATAATAAGGACGCAGTTTATATAGCACTCATTAGTACGACTAGAATATTTTTGTTAATTGAAGTGTATAAATGTCTTTTTAGAGCACAAGTAAATTATACATTTTCTAATTAAGATATAAATTATTTAACAAGTCAAAAATAAGCTTCAGATTTTGTCTAAAAGAAATTGAAAAGAGGAATATGTCTTCGGTAACTACCCTTTACCATATTTCATATTTGAATAGAGACTTTGAAGTTATCAATCTAAACTTGACGTCGGTTAAGAAGTTACCTTCCGAAGTCTTTATCACTTAATATTGTGAAAACTAGTTCAAAATTACAACTTGTATATTGTTTGTAACATCCGGGCCTCTTGCATTGTCTTGTAAGTAAATAAGCCAAATGATAACAATATTTAGAGAAATTTAGTACAAGACAAAGATGTAACATATTGCTCTTAAATAGTGAGAATAGTAGTTTTAAGTGTTTCCTGCTTTGACACTTATGAGTGCTACCTTACCCCATGCATGCTTTCGTAACGGTGTCTTCAATTCTCTCAGAGACTTGGAGTCGATTATCAAACCGAAAGGCTAAATCACATAAAGGTCTTCATCGATGTACCGACAATAAGATAATACAAATCAATAAACAAACATACATGATGGAAAGAATTATTCTTACAAATATATGACATGGAGTTTACATTGACAACTTCAAAGTTAAAACCAAAACGTTTCGTTTGTCATGTTTGCTAATATTTTCCAATTTAATAGGGGAAATCTTCTATAACATATACCTATATATAAAAAAGTCCATTGTTGATTTTGAATTTACAAGCAAGTTGTTGTAGTCTTATGATATTATTTAGAGAGAGAAAAAACCGACACTTCCGGGAAGACTAAGTGAAGGTTTACTTATAAAATCTCTATATATATATACATATACTAAGACAATGTATAGTTGTAAGTGTATGTGTTGTGTGTCTGTAATCATGCATAGACGAAATGTATGTTAAATTATGAAATGTATCAAGTACCATAATCTGAAATGAAATTTCATTGAAAACTTTATTTTGCAAGTTAGCTGATTAATAATACGGGAAAGTTATTTTAATTTGCTTATGTTCCTTAAAGGCAACTAACGCTACCCAGCCTACACTAATGACGTCCAATTTAGATTGACATCTTCAAAGTCAGGTAAAAGGTAGCTACCAAAGACCTCTTCCTATTTTTCACTTTAAACAAATTCTCAAGTTAATTTGACTTATTTTAATATATAACCAAGTTGCACTAAATATTGTTAAAGAACTCTAATAACAAATATACCAATTGCAGCAGTAACTGCTATATATATACCCGCAACCTTCTTATCAACAACACATTCGAAATCAAATTGTTTAAAGCATTTAAGACTAACAAAAGAGTAGTAATACACAAGTTCTTTCAACATGGCCAATACTAATTGGCCATCTGTACTTTTGTTGGTTTTGGCCTTGTATTTCATGGTTAGCCATACAAGTGCCCAATACACTCCACCAACGCCAACACCGTATGTTTACAACAGTCCACCACTACCTCCCTACGTTTATAGTTCTCCATCTCCCCCTCCATACGTTTACAAGCCTCCTCCTTACGTTTATAAGCCTCCTCCTTACGTATATAGCTCTCCTCCACCACCTCCATACGTTTACAAACCTCCTCCTTACGTCTATAGCTCTCCACCACCCCCTCCATACGTTTACAAGCCTCCTCCTTACGTCTATAGCCCTCCACCACCCCCTCCATACATTTACAAGCCTCCTCCATACGTTTACAAACCTCCTCCTTACGTCTATAGCCCTCCACCATCCCCTCCATACGTTTACAAGCCTCCTCCATACGTTTACAAGCCTCCTCCTTACGTCTATAGCTCTCCACCACCCCCTCCTTACGTTTACAAGCCTCCCCCATACGTTTACAAACCTCCTCCTTACGTCTATAGCCCTCCACCACCCCCTCCATACGTTTACAACTCTCCTCCATATGTTTACAAGCCTCCTCCTTACGTCTATAGCCCTCCACCACCCCCTCCTTACGTTTACAAGCCTCCTCCATATGTTTACAAGCCTCCTCCTTACGTCTATAGTTCTCCACCACCTCCTCCATATGTTTACAAGCCTCCCCCATATGTTTACAAGCCTCCTCCTTATGTCTATAGTTCTCCACCACCTCCAAGCTATAGCTATAGCTCTCCCCCTCCACCAATATACTAAGTATATGTATGTACGTGATAAATGAGTCTCAAAGCAAGAATGTATTTAATAAGTGACAACCTTTAATTTCATGGCCGTTTCCGTTTGAGACATCAATCGGTCAATGTATAAGAATCTTATTTCCCTGTGTACTTTATTTTGTGTATTTGCATTTTAATTCGTTGCTTTTTATGTTGTTTTCCCTTCTAAAGAACAAGTATGTTGTTTTCCATTTATAACTACTGAATAAATTCAATTTTTGTTAAACAATCGCGTAAATAGATTCATCGATATTACACCACATTGTGCAACGGATCATATGAAATTTTTAAGAGTCATTACTACAAAAAATCATTAAAATATGATTAAAAGGCAAAGCTAGCTCGCGGATTTCTGACCCATATTTGAATCCGTTGGAAATATATAAGATGTTTTTTTTTTTTTTTTCAATTTTACTGTAAGTGGATCGATGAAGTCTAATTTATATCCAAAGTTAATATTCTAAAGTTCATTGTATCTGGGAAAATTCGAATCCGGATATCCGAGAATTTGTAAAGTAACCACTATCACTAGACCATCAGCGGTTTTCATTTGTTTATATAAATTGAAAGAAATAAAAATCATTTAAAATTATGACAAATATTTAATTCAAAAAAAAAAACTATCTTCTCTCCTACAATTCTGAACCCCTTTGTCCTTTGTACCTTAATCGGCCAAGGTCCCGAGCGAGGGTTTATAACCGAAATGGCCACCAAAAACCAAACATAAATCCAAACCCAAACACTTGAAACCTTCAGCTGCTGCTTTTCCGAAGCCCTCTCCACCTTCACCTCTCGAAAAGCCTCCTCTTTCACCTCCCTCGGTTTATGTGAAGAACCCTTTTCCTCGCCGGATCTGCTTTCAGCAGCTCCTCAGAGTCTGACTCCTTCTCATCTGGCTCCTATGCCAATCGATTCGGCGTCGGTGGAGTCAAAATCTAAGGAACCATCTCCTATTTGGTGTCAACGAGTAGCTCCAGGTGCTCGAGCACACAAAAATTGTGAAACCCTTTTCCAGTTGCCTTCTGGAGTGAAATGTATCACAATACCTAACAAGGTTATGGAAGACAGCAAAAGTCTTATGGAAGGATCTCGTGATAGACCAAATCCACCGTAGATCTCTCTCCTATGAGAAAATCCAAGCAGTGGTCTACTTGGTGTGGAGCAAGTGGCACAAAGACATCTCAATCACCAAGCTTGACTCAGAAAATGCATTTATGTTCTATATCCCAAATAATGAAACTCGTGAACGTGTGATAAGGGAAGAGATCTAGAATATACAATACAATGTTTATTGCACCATGGAGCCTACGTACATCTCCCATTCTTCCAGTCCTCAAAACTTCTCCAGCATGGATCGTGTTGTGAAAGATTCCTTACGAGTTTTATAACCCAAAGGGTCTGAGCCATATAGCAAGTATCGTCGGCCAACAGATGCATTCTCAAACAGCTGTTATACAGAACTTTGAAGTCGCTAAGGTCATTATAGAAGTCACTTCGCATCAGCCATTCCCGGAATAAGTACGTGTGAGGTTCAAATCCGGGGAAATTTGTCGAGTTGAGGTCTCCTGTAATCACCTTCCTCTGGTCTACAAATTATGCTCTAAGGCAGGTCACACTTCGAAGAGATGCTCCGAGACTCCTCCGTCTTGTTCGATTTGCAAAAAGGCTTTCCACTATGAGTCTTTATGCCCGATTAATAAGGCTGAAAGAAAGAAACTGAAATATTTAAGTTGGAGGTCTTCTTTTCCTTGTCCCAAACAGGAAAATGTTAAGTCCTCTCTGCTTGCGAGTTCTTCAACTCATGTGATACCGAGTACTCCGACAACTGCGAGAGATAGTACTTCATCCCCTGCAAATGCAAGTTCTCCAATTCTCTTACCTCATGAACCAGAAACAAATTATTGTCGAGATATTGTGCCATTTATCAAAATATCAATAGTTTATGAGACCCAAGTGACAGTTGGGACAGTAGAAATGCCAGACTCTCTTGCAAGCTATGAGTTGCACCTAAGTAACTCTATGGAAAACAATGACTTCACTGTAATGATTAAGCGTAAGAAAATGCTTAAAAAAAAGGAACCTCAGAAAACAGTTCTGGATGTGAATCGTGTGGGTGGAGCTCCTCCCCACTGCACATAAACGTCACCTCCTCTGAAGTTTTGTTAATGTTATATTTTTGTTGGAATTTAAAGAGTATAAATGATCCTCATAAACAACATCGGTTAAGGCAATGATGCCAAATAAATAGGCCAGTGTTCGGATGTCTGTTAGAGACACATATTTTGGAGCACAATGCAAGTGCAATTACTAAAGCAATTATATCGGGTTGGAGATTTTCCTCAACCTAAATTTGCGTGCATGGACAATTATTGTAGTATGGGATCCAAGTGTATATGTCATTCCTTACCATAAATCATTTCAGCAAGCCACATGTGGATTTATGTAACGAGAAATGAATAAAAATTCTATTGCTTCCTTCATCTACGGTGCAAATCAACAAGCAGACAGAGTTGACTTGTGGAGAGACCTGGAAAATCTGGCCAGACATTGAATCTTAAGCTCCTCTTTGTGGCTCGTAGCGGGTGATCTTAACTGAATATTATTCCCAGCAGAGCACTCCCTACATGACGATTATGGTAGCTTATCAGTTGATTGCAGAGATTTAAGAAATTGTATGCATATCACAGGGCTTTTTGATTTTCCCTTTCAAAGACCAAGATTTACATGGTGGAACCACCAGCTCGCTTCTCCTATCATAGAAAAGCTTGATCGAGTCTTGGAAAATGACTAATGGTTGTGAACTTTCCCTCAATGAGTTATGAGTTTCGAAGAACCACTTTTCCCTGATCACACTATCATTTCTATTATATTCTTTTGCAGGCACCGCCAGTAAGGAAGGCTTTCAAATTCAACAAGTACTTGCTTGCTTATCCGGAGTTTAAACCAATAGTCCCGACTTCTTGGAGCAGCCTATCAGCTCAAGGAATTCTCATGAAAAAGTTAACCACAAGCTAAAATCCCTTAAATGAGCTATAAAGGATTTAGATTTCAAGCTTATTCGGGTTATTAACTAAGGGCTAAAGAGGCTTTGGAGGAGCTCCAAGTCGCCCTAAGTCTGATGTTAAATAATCAATCAAGGGTCTCCGCTGATCGTGAACTGGCACCTCAAAAGAAGTAGAAACAATCATCTAAAGAAGGCAAAAAATCTTGTGCACAATGGCTCAAGGAAGGAGACAAAAACACTGTTTTCTTCCACCGATGAGCAGTAGTTAGATTTTTAAGGAAAAGAATATAATATTTGGTCCTAAACGACGGCTTTCGCATCACAAACTCTGTAAGGATAAAGGCAGAAGTAGTCAGATTCTACTCCTCTCTCTTAGGGCTAGAGAACTTGCACCCGACACCTGCTTTTTCTCACATTCGATCATTTCTCTCATTCTGTAGCTCACAGGATCAAAAGGTGAACTTGATTTGCAGTTTCACTAGAGAAGAGCTCCGTGTTGAATATTTTTTGCTTCCCGTGGACGAAGCTCTAGGCCTTGATGGGTACACTGGAGAATTGTTTAAATTCATCTAGGATATTATTTGAGAGGAAGTCAGAGATGCAATCCAACAAATCTTTGAAATTAGAAAGATAACAAATCTTTAAAATTAGAAAGATGGAGCCTCTTTGAACTTAACAGCAAACACTATGGTTCTGAAAACTCAAAATGCAGATACTTTGGCTAATTTCAGACTGATATCCTTATGCAATGCCATGTACAAAGTCACCTCCAAGCTTATCGCTCGCAGGTTGCAGTTAATACTGTCTGGTATGGTCTCTTACAACCAAACGGCCTTTGTGTGCGACCAAACATCAATCTCTCCAGCTTATGTTTCTGAGATGGGTTAACTACCAGTGAGGTATTTGGGCTACCTCTGCTCCCAGACAAGTTAAAGCGAGCTCACTACTTACCACTAATAGAAAGGGTTAGGAATCGCATACTCTCTTGGACATCAAGACATCTATCTTTTGCGGGTAGATTCCAACTGCTCTCAGCAATTATTCAAAGCATTTTGGCATATTGGTGCTCTGCTTTTATTCTGCCTAAGAGATGTATAAAGAAGCTAAATGCATATGCATGAACTTTATATGGTAAGGTGCACCCTACAGGACTGGAAAAAGCAAAAGTGAAATGGGCTCGGCTGTGTACTCCTAAAGTTGTTGGGGGCTCGACCTCAGTGATATTGGAGTATGGAATTAGATTTTTGGCTTTAAGCTAATCTGGCTCCTCCTTTCAAACTTTGGATCTTTATGTGTGGCTTGGTGTATAAAATATAAAGTCAAAGGAAGATTCTTGTGGTCTTTAAAGAAAACAAATAATGGTACATTTACTTTGGCTTTAGTTGCTGAAGGTGTAGGATATGGCAAAGCGGTTTATTGCTTGTAGGATTGGTAACAGTCACAACTGCTTATTTTGGCTTGATAAATGGAAACCTTTTGGCAGATTGAGAATCTAGGATCCCAAGCTCCAACTCCAAATGGCATTCCATTAGAATCAAAAGTCTGCTCGGTTTCATTAAGCACATGTTTGAACATTGGAGAAGCTAGTGATGACGGGGCTGGGACTCTTTTCTGCCAGCTAACATCCATCACTCTTAATGATGACCACAAAGATGAACTCATATGGGAGAAACTCGCATAAACCAGAGAAAAGCAAGTTTGACTTCGAGGTAGTTAAGCATCAACTACTCAACAACTTACCTTCGGTCCATTGGCACAAACAAGTCTGGTTCTCATGAGCAATTCCAAAGCATACCTTCTTTTTCTGGCTAGCATGTAATAATAGATTCTCTACAACCGAGAGACTCGTCTCTTGGAGTATAAAAGAAACTACAACATGTTTAATGCGAGAGAAATACACTGAAACAAGGGATCAGCTTCTTCGAAGATGCCCTTATGCTCGTGATGTGTGGAGGGAATGTTACCCCAGAGTCACCTCCCCACACAACCACTTTCAAACCTAGTAAGATTTCCTATACTGGCTGAGGTCACCTCTACCAAATACTGCAGAATTCAATCTTAAGCTCATCATGGCCCAAGCTGTCACTTACAATTTTTGGAGACAAAGAAATGACAAAATCTTCAACAACAAACATATCTCGACGCAAGCACTTTTCAAAAATATGGATACGATAGTGTAAAACATTTTCTTTGCTAGACTCCACAACCCAAATTTGATAACTCACTTGCATTGTGGTTTCGAGGTGTCTAACCTCATGTTTACTATTTTCAGTTATTTAGCGCAAGGGGAATGTGTAACACCCCAACTCATTAAACCCGTATTCCAACGCATTCTAGTAAGGCCTTGGGCATACTATACACTTAACCAATTCATGTTCCATTATTCACGAAGTAAAAATTTGATTATAAAGATGTGAAAAGCCCAATCAATTCATTAAACTCGGTTCCATTCTTATTCATAACTAAATTCAAGGTTCCATAAACACCAAGTGATAAACATAACAAATTAAAATCAGTACTAGTATCAAATTCAAACTTAAATAATATAAAAAGAACTCCCAAATCCCATCCCTAAATCCACCTCCTCTCCGTCCCGCCTTGGTCTCGCTCCTATTAGCAACTTTCTCGATCATTGGTCGGATCATTATCTACAATCCCGCAGATTGTATAAGCAAAATAATTGCTTAGTGGTTTGGTCATCCCGTCCCACTAGGCTATAACAGAACACGCATTCAATAACAAATCAAGCAAAACCAGAGAAAAATCAGGATTTTAGGGTTTGCTCAACGATTAGTTTAACTACTCAGGGTACATCCGGATCAGCCAAAGTAACCTTTGAGTCAAGAACAATAATCACATCATATCAAAAATTCAGGTCCGAACACTAAGGTTCACAAGTCACAGGTCCGAACACTATGTTCGCAATTCACAGGTCATGAACCACACGGTTCTAAATTACAATTTCGACCCACATGGTCCTTCCATTCACAATCAATCATTCAACCTAACNCCTAAGGTTCCATTCAACCTATTACCAAACACGGATCTAGGTCAACCTCACGGTCA